>JAQISU010000330.1:517500-635000 GCA_029339505.1 Unio delphinus
ATGATAATGTCAACTTAGGATTTGCGACACGTCGATAAATATTCAAGGGTAATATAAGATTTTCATTTGAAATTACACTGTTCCACATCTTTGGATTTGAAAGAAATGTTAGGATGGTTATTTTCGGATGTTATACAGTTTTATTTATAAGAAAAGCAACAAACGATGATACAATCTGGCATGATAATGGAGCTGATCCAGCTGAAACCACATACTTCATGAGAGAGCAACACTATCATATCGTTCGCTGTGGATGCTGTTAATGACTCCATCAGTACACAACACACCACATCTCAACAAAACATATATTTATGACGTAATAACTGGTGCCCAAAGAGCGTTTTATCCAGAATTAAAGAAGTTGAATAAGTTATTCAGATTGCAACCGAATACAGTTATCTGTAAAATAATGCGGGGCGTAATTAAAGAAACAAATCTCATCTTTATTGGAATTAAGAACATAAGATGATTTGATAATTGCAAGTATAAGTATATTTATTGATACACTTCAACAGCAATTATGTTTTGTTAAATAAGGAAATTCAGTTAAATATATATATACTATTAAGTTATCGCCCAGCAGATACTGGAGGACAGATTATTGAAGAAGATATACCAGGATGGTCAGAGAAACAAAATCTCGTGTTTCAGTTCCTGTCAGTGTTGCTGAAAACACGCGTTAGCTATTCCCATAGCTCTAAGGACGTTAAGATGAGCAATGAGAAATCCATTCATCTCAAGGATTAACCATCTCTGATAAAATTGTTTGGAGTGTTGGTGATAAAATTGAGTGGTCAACATTTAGTTATCACCCAGTGTATCAAGTGAGCAGAATGTTTCAGTGCAGAGGAATATTATAAATTTTACAGAAAATGATAATCAAACTACTAACAGTAACAGCGAAGTTAGTGTCGAATATCTAGTAAAGAAAATAGAAACAATGTGACAAAAAATAAATGCGACTTTTATATTGGTAGAATAATCAATGTCCAAGCTGTAACACAGTAATGTTGTGGACATATTCAAACGATGCACCAAACAAATGTACCGTAGATAGAGTTGATAGAAGTGATGATCACACGCGGGAAAATGTAAAACTAGCCTGTTTTGAGTGTAATCGACGTCGAGGCCTTAGTGGGTCTTCACGGAATTATTTTTAATTGGTGAAGTGCAAATCCGTGTTTAGGAGCATTTCAATCTAATCGATATATTGCAGGTCTTCCCAGAGATCCTACTACACTTGAAACTGTATGTGTAGTTACATTCTAAATATGATATGTTGCTCTTTCTTTACCACTTTCATGTTCACAGGCGGCATATTAATATATTACATACACATTACCTAATAATGGCTGCTTTCAAAAATCATATCGTTGTATTGGTATATGATTTTTGTGATTGCATTGATAGGTTTCATAGAAAATTGCACGAGTAACCTCATTATTTAAGGAAGCTATCACACTTGGTATTCGAGTAACCCATTCAAGAGATCTCATATCTTTATGAACTTTATTCATGAATATTTCCCTTTCATTTTGATCGCCAAAAAAGAACACTCAGTAAGTGTTAAATTAAATCGTTCACCGATGATGTGATCTCGATAAATTGCTGTATGCCGTTGTCTGATTTTTCTGTCAAGTTAGTGCTTCAGAGATGATACTGCAACAATATATTCTTTGACAGGATCATCATGTTGTAGTTAAGGCCATCTCAAGGGACAACACTGATAATTTCACTCAAACGCAGATGCAACTACTATAGCTGTTTTAGTAATAATTAATCTGTTTCTTTATATCTACTTGCAACGTCAATGACAGTTAACGCGTATTTGTGAATGTACGTCTACCAATTGTAATAGTATCTTGAGACAAGAACAAGCTATCAACTTGATGAACTTCATTGGGAGCGCTTACATCAACATGCGCGTGCTGAACTTGTTTAGGTGATGCTAAGCTTTAAAGTATCAAAATCTAATCTCTCTGGGTTGGGTGGCTTTGGTCCCTCCTACAAATTATACTCTGTAAGCATTCGCTTCAATGTGGAATTAACTATTTTCAACAGTTTTCCTACCCTGATTGCCACAGCTTGTCCACATAAAAGAAATTTAAACAAGAGCTGAATCATAATTATTTATGAAAATCAAATTTTATAAAAAAAATATCAATAAGATATAAATGAATAATTAATAATATGTAACAGGATGTAATATGCTGTAACCAAACAGACAGTTTTATTGTGAATGTTCAATCTTCTATAACAAACTTTCAAATATTTCTTTATGAAAAATAAAGTTTCCTGTGTGATGAATGTATTTGTTCACGATATCAGCAGTGTGGCCTATCTCGTTCAATTTAACACATCTTTGAATATAAAGTTCGGTCGGTGAATGTAGATGCAACTGTCCGTGTCAAAATACAACACACGATCTCCTAACAGTTCTAACACTTCGTACAATTTTATGCGAGCGTGGGCTGTCACGTAAGCCGCAATGATGACATTTCCAAATTTGTCGGCTTCTACAAAGTCAAGTTCTTCTTCGTAATTGACTAAGATCAAGTCCTCACGAATGACGTCCACGTGTTTCATGACTTTGATTTTGTCGTGAATCATCTGGAAGTAGCGAGACGGTTCGGACAAATTCTCCGTCTTGGGTAAAGACGGGCGTTGTGCCATTTTACCCCACAAGCAATTGAGCATCACTTTGGCAATCGATCGCCTTCCTTCGTTTTTCTCAATGTGGTCTAAAGTGATGCCTTCCTGCTCCCAATATTTTTCTTTGAATATATTTTGGTCTTCGGGAGTGTAACACCAGGAAGGATAGCCACTAGCTTCTTGTTTTAGTTTTAAAAAGGCATCCACGTAGTCTGCAACAATTCCTTTCTGTGTCTCGTTGCCCTTGCGGTATTGTTGTGTCTTGGAAAAGTGGTAAATTTCGTACACTTCTAACAGTCGGTATCCCAGGTCCAGAGCTTTAAACAATTCCACGCTCACCCACGTTCCTGTCAAGGCGCGTTCTTCCTGGCTGTGCTGACAAGGTTGGTCTTGGTTGCACGTTTCGGCACAAGTGCGACACAAAGGAAACATCAGTTTTCCTTGGCAATGGTGAGGTAAAACGGGATGGTACAAGTCTGTGGAAGGTAAGACTTTGCACTTGATCAATCCTTCGTACTGTCGAATGTGGTCCAGGTCAATGTGTTCTGTAATCAATTCTGGATGCCCTACGGGAAAGTGACAATATTTGCACACGTAAGGATACAGCGAACACACGTCCAAGTATTTGATTTCTTCTCCTTTCTCTTCGTCCGCTTGGTACAGCAAACAGGTAGCATTTGTTCGTCCTCCGTACAAACTATCCCGGGGGTTCAGGGGATCCACCCACTTGTAACTTTCTACGATGCGTTTAAACTCGGGATCGGTTTTCAAACGCTGATCGTACTCGTGTTCCCACATTTCCACTACCTGGTATCCTTGCTGTTCTAACTTCAAACGCCGTTGACAAGTGGTCTGGTACAAGTCTGATTTTTGGTGTCTCGTTGAGGATTGCATAGGGGACATCCGTGAAACAAGCATCTGTTAAACTCGTACACAATCTGAGGGTTTTCTAAATCCCAACCATCCACCGAATACGTTCCGATGGTCTTTTCGCCTCCTCCGTTGCGAGCGTGTTGGATCCATTTGTCTTCCTTGTCGCACAAGTAATGGAGCCAGCGTAGGGCTTTGAACGAGTATTGACGTTTGACAAAATTTGTCGTTTGAGGACTGATGACAGCTAGAGTGCTTTCGGGCATGAAGCGTTTTCGGTACACTAAGGAACATGCTTTGGCAATGGTACAAGCTTCTTTCAAAGGATCGATCCCTCCGTACTCCATGAACAATTCTCGAAATTTTCCACAGCAGCGTCGTAAAATGTCCACGTCAGATCGACATTACTTTAACATTTCTTCTTGAAAGTCGAAGGGGTCCGAGGCGTGAGTCTGGTACCAAGCATTGAAAGCTTTTCGTTGTTTGGTGCGCATGTCATCGGGGTCGTCAACCTCAGGCAAATGGGATAGAACGGCATGTTGATTGACTTCAGTATTAAAAATATGTGGAAAATAACCTTTGGCCATTTCTGTCATTCCAAACGTTTTAGGCATGCGACTGAAAGGCATGGCCAAGTAACACATCGAATCTTTAAACTGTACTTGTCCTACTTGCATAGAAATGATTTTGACTCCGTTTAAAGTCACTTGAGGTCGTTCGGTACTTTGTTCCGCATAGTATCTGAGCAGAAATTGCCCATCGTATCCCGAGAAATTGTGAGCCATGACCGTGGCATGGTGATGACAATCTCCGTAACGTTCGATGTCTTCTAGACTCCACGTGTGGTCGATGGGGTTTAGGATCCATTGGGCAAAATCGGCTAGCGTGTTTGGCCCTCGAAAGATTTTTTCACGTCCTCCAGGAATCTTGCTGCAGTGAGGGCAATGACTAAAGATAGGTTCTTGGATGCACTTCTCGCACGCACGGTGAGCCACGCAGAAATTAGGAATGTGAATACCAGTCTATTGCATGCATTCGAAATAAAAAAAAATAAAATTCCCTTTCTTCTGGGTATCTTCTGGTCGGGGTTGATATTTTTGAATGAAGCATTCGTGCTTCAAGTCCACGTTTTGGTGACAAATGTGACATCGTTTCTTCCCTCGACAAACGTGAAACTTGGCATTACTGGTACGTATGCCTTGTCCACAAGTAGGACACAATCTCAGAAGCTGACAAGTACTTTTCTGCTGTGAACCTTGCATCTTGAAATGTTGTTGGTAACAGGTACGACTGACAAAAGTGCGCTGACAAACAGGGCAATGCACTCGTACTTGTCCTTTGTCCAGACAAGGTTGAGAGGCCAAACATCCCTCACATTTTGATCCACAATGCTTGTGTTGTTCTCGATTGTTATAACCATAGTCACATTTTTCACAGTAGTAACCGTATTTCAGAAATCCAGTGATACTGGTAATGGTATCATAATGACCATCGTGATGATAGACGTGAATGTATTTTCCGTCTTTGAAATCGTGACCTCGAAACAAAAGAGGACCACGCACTTCTTGAGGGTGTACTTTCAAAGTGTAACGTGGAGCCAAGACGTCTTGCAATTTTTGCATTTCTGGAACACCGCAAGGGGCGTCTTTGGATATCCCTGCTTGCTGTAACAGGAGTTCTGCTTCACTTCTTTGTTTGGCTCGACCCAATTTTCGAATAGTTGTCCAGGCTCTTTTCCATTCTATCGTCTCGTTCTTGTTGGCATACATTTGTCCCACGACGATGGCACGGGCTAAACACATCTGGTCTTGAGAATTATTAATTCGGATGAGGCTTCGCTTCATACTGCGAAGACTGTCCACCAATAACACTTTTTTGCGTCCTGTCCCCTGGGGAAAAGACACGTGGGTCATGAACAGTGTGGCTTTTCCGTCGGTGATGTGAAACTTGTCGTTGGATTGTTGCACATGTTGAATTTTGTCAATGACTTTGGAAGGTGTTAATTGTGATGGGTTAGTAAACTCGATCCAAACGGGAGACTTTAAATTATCGTGATGAATAGAAAGTCTCAAGCGATCGTCTTCTTTGGCTTGACATTGCTGTTTCAATGCAGTTAGCACAGAATCCCACACCTCGGTAATGAACCCTTCTGTATTCTCCAAAGGTACATTGGACTTGAAATCTTTAAACTTTACGGCATACGTGTAAGCCGTTGTTCTAAATTTTCGAGAGGGACGCTTTTCCGTCTCTCGAATGTGATAGTAATTTTCAGGGTTTACTAAGGGTGTGCACTTTGCTTGGACGTCGATTGTCTGGGTGTAGATTCGGGCTCACTCATGTCATCTTCAAAATCACTGGCATGAATTTGAGCCAAGACTTCAGTTACTGTGCTAGGCGATAAATTACGTTTCCGTCTCTTACTGTCTTCTCCTTTCTCGACAACATGATGTGGTCTTTTCATCTTGTCTGCAAAAAGTCAAATGACTACCTTTTAAAGACCATAACCCCTATATATTCATGTCCGATCTGTGCATATATAAAGGGTCGGTGTCTAACCTTTCAGTATTCATTTTATTCTCACATTGACCAGAACGATGGAACAACCTACACAAGTGGAACTTCTCATTAGAGCTTTACGTGGGGTCATACGAAAGTTTTCTTCAGACAACCCGACAGATTACTCTCCCTCCTTTCGAGATAAAAGTCAAGATACTTGTTATATCTGTAAGAAGAAAGGGCACTGGGCTACAGAATGTTCAGATCGTGACAAAAATAAAAAAGGTACCAATAGAGACAAAAGTCAAGATACCTGTTATTATTGTAAAGAGAAAGGACATTGGTCTCCAAACTGCCCTAAGAAACAACATAAACAGAAGGAGGAGGAGGAGGAGGAGGAAAGGAATTCTGAACAGGAAGACGAGGAGGAAGAGGTACCCTCCCCCAAGGAAGAACCCCGACACGTTCACAAAGACAAGAAAAGAAGACGAAACGAAACTGAAGAGGAAAGAGAAAAATCTGTGAGAGTAAAGAAAATGAAAAAAACAGAAAGAGTGAAACAGAAGAAACCTATGAACGTTTTAAAAATGGTATTGTGTTATGTTATGTTATATTGTGATATTGAATTGTAACGTTTGTGCTAGAATAAACCAGAGAGAAAAAAAAGTAAGTCTCTTGGATTTGATTTGATAGAATAAGAACCTACACTCACACATTCATTCACTCACACGTACATTATGGGTTTTAAAAAATATATAAAAGGACTTTTGAGTTTTCATTGAATTAGGCAATTGAAATAGTATTTCTTTTCGAAATAATTTGAGTGGCCCTGAAAAGGACCGTTGGTGTTTTAATTGTTTAAATTAAATTAATTGTTTAAATTAAAACAAACTAAGAAACGGGACGAAATCCTCTTGAGTTGTCTTAAGCCTTTGCCACGTCCAAGGCCTACTTCCGGACTGGTGGTTCCTGTCCATGATTTGGTAGAAATCACTAACGGTGGTAAGGTAGACGTAGTCACAGAGAGATCGGGTTGTTTAGCTCGAGAGGGTCTTTTTCTCTTCGGTCGTGATAAAGAAGTCTGATACATTTGTTTCAGACTCCTTAACTCAGCTAAAATATCTAAAAGTACCGTCGTGACCATTTGATTTTCACTATTTTCTTTCTGTCCTTGGTCTTCTTTCTTCTCGGCTGCTACTACTGTTTCTTCCTGGTGTTTCCTTCTTGCTTCTTCTTCCTGCTGTTGCATCAGAAAATCTTGTTCTTCTACTTTCTGTTGCTGTAAAAGAAGAAGATATAGAAGGCAACGATGGTTCCGGAATAAATTCTTGTGATGTTAAAAAATCCACAAAATCTCAGTTAAAATCAACTTCTTCTGGATGTAGATTTGTCATGACTTTAGTAGTCACTGCTGTCCCATGACTTCCTGTCTCTACTCCTGACTCACTCCAATTTATCGTCTTTTTAGTGTCCGACATCATTGAACAACTCTGTCGCATCGATTGACTGAACACAAATATAGGTAAGGTGACGTCACAGACCGCTCTCTTCCGATTGGTTGACTGTGACTGACTTTTGTAACGCACGTTTGGATTGGTGGATACACTCAATCCGTTTCGATCCGCTCTTCTCCTATAAATAACCGCAGTACACGGCATTCGCTTTGCCTGTTTCTCATCACAAGATGTGGACTAACGTTGAATCTTCTACCCTTGTGTCTATCATGCTGTTTAGGACTGACATACCCATGTATGTCAGATCATCGTGGAGTGTCATTCATATGACGGATACAGCCTTTTGGAAGAGAAGGGTCTATGTGGAGAGGCAAGGTTGCTTAAAGAGAGTTCTCTTCTATGGACCGACAGTGAGGAGAAGTTTAAGGAAGAGAAGAAGATCTGTGAGATGTCCTCTATGTTAACAAAATACTGTTAACATTACACATAACGGCCCCTTTCAGGGCCACTCATAGGTTTCGAAAAGATATTAGCTTTCATTGCCACCATTTTTCCCTTGTCACTAGACAGTTCCCTATACCCATACAAATCATATTTCCCATGTTCCATTTCCCATGTCCCAAAAACAGTCCCACCATGTTCTATTTTTTTCTTGTCCCTATACAGTCCCACCATGTTCAATTTTTTCTTGTCCCTATAGTGTCCCACGAACTTTTGTCCCCATAGTGTCCCAAGCTGTTTTTGACTGGATTTCCCATTGTCCCTATAAATCTTGTCCCCATAGTGTCCCAAGCTGTTTTTGACTGGATTTTCCATTGTCCCTATATTGTCCCATATTACTACTCAGAACATTGCGACCACTTATCCATGGGCTGCCTATGTGCAAATATCTGATTACAACTCCCTGTGGACATTTGCTTCGCCAGTCGCCCATGGTGTGGCCGCTGCGTAAATTACAGCTGTCTGGTGCCATAGGTAAGAGCTGAACGCCAGGTGGGAACCAAAGGTGGTTATGCTACACTCCGAAGGAGCAAGACGTGCCCTTCCTCCCCCCAATATAGTGCCTCCACGAGCACGCCGAACACATGCAAAGTGTATAACGGCTCTTTATCAAAAACATCACAAGTTTCATCATTCCAATGTAATATTCAGTATTCGTAGAAAGTATGACAATAATATCAGATAATTCTATTCCTAAAGCCTTGCTTGCCGTTGCTTGAATTAAATTTATTCGCTGTTCTATCTTCTGGTATGACACAAACCGGAGATGTTGTTTTTATAATTACATTATGTTTACCTCTGTTTCTCGAGAGTCTCTGTTTTAGTTGTAATAAATCATTAATTTAATATTGGGAGATTGAACTATAGTTGTAAATATCTAACTATATATTTGTTATACGTTATACAAAGAATATAACTTTGAATTGAACTAATCATTTTCGGATGGTTCAATCAGATGGTCCTCAAATCGTTTTTATTATACGTAATTCATTTATCTACAGTAAATGTTTTGCAGGTAACACATGCAGAGGAAGTATTGTCATCAGATATCCCAAAAAGTCAAAATAAATTTAAATAAAATCTTTTTTATACTTTGGATGATGGTCAAAAAATATAAAATCTCCATGACACTTGGACTGTGACACTTTGATGATTAAATTGCAAACTATAAGTTCTACTGATTAATGTACTTCTATTGACTGTTCGAAAGAGCCACAGGTAGTTAATTTTTCCAAGTCTCAGTCATAGATACCGTTGTGCCGGTACAGGAAAAGCTACGAATTCTACTTTATAGATTTGTAAATAATTTATATAACACTGGTAGTTATTCAGGTTTTTAATTAAAACGAGCAGTCAAATAATGAATTTTTGGAAACAACCTGCAAAAATCATTGAGTTATTTATAATGAAAATAAAAAAAAAACGAGAACAACTAAGAACCAGGGATTGTTCCCCCTCGTAATGTAAGGCTACAAAAGATACTAGTTCAATGTTAAATAAACGTCACCTATTATTCCGGTACCACAAATATGCTCTCATTTAGCTACACGAACATTGACATTTAATGAATATACCTCTTTGGAATAATTTTCTATATTTTCGAGATCAAAAGGCAACTAATATCATATTCATGTGTATTTATATTAGTAACATTTCAAGAACGTTATTTTACCACATAATCCAATTAAAAGAACAAAGAGACACCTTATAGTGATATATGCTTATCTATATATCTGTCCCTTAGTCTTGCCAACCGTTGGGGCACCACTGATGACCTGACAACCAGAGTCCTCCATTCCAATCTGTTCTCTGATATATGCTTGCTGGGTACTAATGATAGCAAGTAGTATCATATCCGGGTTTCGTTTCATAGCGGCCTGCAACGCAAAGAACATGCAGTCAAGCACATTATTTTTTTTAAAATTCGTAATCACAATACTCTTAATTATCATGCCTAAAATGTTGTGATGATTTTCTGATATTTCACAAGTACATTTCAACATTACAGATAATTAAAACCTGTTAGACTTTAAATATATTAAAGACGTTTGATAAAGATACATACCGAAAAATCCATTGTTGTGGTCGGATGTTTGAGAGAATAAGTATGTATGTATGTATGTATGTATGTATGTATGTATGTATGTATGTATGTATGTATGTATGTATGTATGTATGTATGTATGTATGTATGTATGTATGTATTTATGTATGTATGTTTGTATGTATGTACGTACGTACGCATGCATGCATGCACGCATGCATGCATGTATGTATGTATGGTCTCCGAGAAAGAAAAAAACATGGATTTATTTGTTCGATATATATCTTGATCCAAACGTCTTTAATATAGGTATAGTCTAATCGCGAAGACTTTGTATAGCACCTAATCTTTAGAAGCTCTAAGCGCTTTACTACATCTATAGTGGTATGACTATAAACAACAAAACAAATAAAACACACACCAAGAAATTAGAACACATACACAATGCTGAAAGTTTGTAAGGCAGGAAACAGTATTAGGTCTTTAAGTTTCTTCTTGCAGCCGAAATAAGGTCAGTTGTAAGAGTACTCTTGCAAGATATGGCCGTGTCGTTGTATCTCATTTCAATGGGCAATTCATTTCACGTTACATTATATATATACTTGTGTGTGTGTGTGGGTGTGTGTGTGTATGTATGTACGCGTGTGCGTGTAGTAAATCGCGAAATATCCACGTCTCATCTGCGTCAATCAATTGTGATGAATAACTACATTCTCAGTGGCGCACATACTGATGACAAAATTATTTGCATGCAAAATTGTACGACCATCTGAAATTACTAACTACATTACTAGATTTGCTTTGTTATGACAACATTACTTTTTAGGCAGGATGCTCATAAAGACGTCCAATTATTTAAAATCTTGTAGACATTGACTAATGCTCGTAGGAAGGAATATGTCACTATCATGGGCAGTGTTCCAATACTGATGGAAGCTTCGCTTGTAATTGCAATGCTGGCTACAAGGGGTTAACGTGTGAAAATGGTAAGCATACTAAACTTTGTTTGCACTACAGTCAATGGCATCAGTGAATGTGGTTAGATATCCCATTATAATTGTCAGTCTTATATAAGTATTTCACACCTTATATATCTTAAACTCTAAATAATATACTTTGCTTACATTTGGACAGGTGCCTGCCATGCACATTATTTATAAAATTAAGTATTATATCATACGTCGTCATTGTTGGAGCCGTCGTGGTGAATCAATGGCAATATTCCTTTACACAGCTCTGTCTTGGAAACAAATTACTGCATTGTTTTGGCTAATTAATTAGATATCATGCACGAGATTGTTATTATACTGAGAACATTTGTAAATGTGACGTTTGCATGAAATAAAATGTTTTCAATTGCTTGAGATTTACAAGACATTGCTTGTATATGGTGTGTCATTCTGATGAGCATATTAAACTCATTATCTATTTGATGGAGGCAGTTAACATATGGCTAATTACAAGCTAGAGAGTCAGGTGTAGATTATTTTGAAATTGGCAACCACATTAATCCTAATTTATTTGCTGCACATATTTTGCATACTTTCAAAACGGTTTACCAGGAAACGCTTTGTCAGGAGCCAAGAAACAGGTTACTGATATAAACAGACTCTTGACGCAAAATGTACAAGAAAATATGAACTCCAATGCTTTAGAGCCACCATTGACAATCTACAAGAGAAATATGAGATTAACATTGTGCAGAAATAATACAATAAGTGTATAGTGTATCTATCGCATAGGGCACTATTATATTTTGACATAATTATAGGTTGTTAACAAAGAACGGAAACAAAGCGTGGCGAAACACCAATGCAATAAAGTATATCCATTTATAGTTATGCAATGTCTGAGGAGAGATTCTTTGGCATTTGTGTCTGGATTGTGAACAAGAACTATAATAATAATAGTACTACTACTACTACCACTACTGCTACTACTACTACTACTACTAGTACTAATAATAATAATAATAATAATAATAATAATAATAATAATAATAATAATTAGTATTAATAATACTAATATTATTATTATTATTATTATTATTATTATTTGTATTATTATTATTATTATTATTATTATTATTATTATTATTGTTTCATATTATCATTATACTAATAATAATGCCAAAACAATCAAGACAATAAACTCATTAAAATGTTATTTCTTGGGCAGACATTAGCGTAACATTTTTGTCCGGTAGTAAACTAAAGATTTTTGTCATTTTAAAAAAAGACTGTAACAGAAGTTAGAATGATTCATTTAAGCCAAATTATCCGTGACATTTCAATTGATTAGGATAGATTAGCAGGGCTAATACAACAAAAAACACAACCATTAAATTTAGCCAGCCCTGACGTTATGCCTGTGAATGTTGGTAAAATAATAAATCAAGATGCGTATCACAAACTAGCTGAATTTTTGGATGAAGCACACAAATATAACAGTTACTTTAGATTGAATAGCAGGAACTTGTCTTCGCGTTGGACGATAACAATTATAATAAAAATGTTTATACCTGTATCTGATCTATAAGTTTATATTGATTCAACGTAATCAAGGATGAGTATGTGCTTGATTATCAATAGTACTATTATAATGTAAAACAACCAAATCAACATGGGCGAATTGAATTACAAGTTTAGGATGCAAGTATTTATTGATGTAACAGTTAAAACATTTTTGAAGTAGAAGGTGAATGCTTTAAAACAGATAATACTGATTACTAAAACGAATTCTGACGTTGTTTTGATAGCCTTAACTATATGAAATAAATATTGAAGCGATTCAAAATGACGTTGAAGTTACCAATACAACATTGGGTCAATCAGTATGTTCAGATGATAATACAAATTCAGCTGGTCAGTCATTGACATTTGCTAAGGACCCTTTTATCAATTATGATCATAAAAACGCAACGAAGGTTAATGTAAGAAACACTGCAGGAGCTTCATAATAACCTCCAGTAATATCGACGACTGATACGTTCAACTTAGGATTTACGACACGTCGATAAATATTAAATGTATTAGAAGATTTTGATGTGAAATGAAATGTTCCACATCTTTGGATTTGATATACATGTTCGAAAGGTTATTTTCGGAGGTAGATATACAGTTATACTAGTAAGAAAAGCAATACATAATGATGCAATCTGGCATGCTATTGGAGCTGATTCAGCTGAAATCACACACTTAATGATAATGTAACTCTATCATAAAGTTCGCTGTGGATGCTGGTAATGACTCCATCACTAACCGAAGAACAACACATATGTAAGAAGAAATAACTGATGATCAAATAGCGTTTGATCTAGAATTAAAAGAGTTTAAACAGTTGAAAGACTGCATCCGATTAAAGTTCATTGTAACAAAATGCGTGGCAAAATTAAAGAAATAAATATCAACGATTTTTGGAATTAAGATGACAAGATGATTTGATAGTTGCAAGTATAATGACAGTTCGTGATACACTTCAACAACTTTTATGTTTGTTACATAAGGAATAGTTTTAAATATAACCATCCTTTTATGTTATCACCCAGCAGATACTAGACTACAGATTATTGAAAATAATATACCAGGATGGTCGGATAAACAAAATCTTGTGGTTAAGTTTATGTCAGTGTTGTTCGAAAAACGCTCTAGCTATGGCCAATGCTCCATGGACACTAGGGTACGTAATGAGAGATCAATTCATCTCAAGGATTAACCATTTCTGATAAAATTATTTGGATTGTTAATGATAAAATTGACATTTCAAATTTACTTATCTCCTAGTGTCTCAAGTGATGAGAAGGTTTCAGTTGCGGATGAATATTATACATTTTACAGCAAACAATAGTCAAACTACTAACAGTAACAGCGAAGTTCGTGTCGAAGATGCAGTAAAAAAACAAAAACAATCTGACAAAAACTACATGCTACTTTGATAGTGATGCAGAATTTATCATGACATTCAAACAGCAATAGAATAATCATTGTGCAAGAGATAACACAGTAATATTGTGGAAATATTCAAACGATGATCCAATACAATTTACCGTAGAGTTAATGGTAGTGTTGGTTATTCGCGTGAAAATGTAATGCTGGCCTGTTTTGAGTATAATTGACGTCGTGGCGCTAGTAAATTGAAGACGGTGGTAAGCGTGTATCTTCAAGTATTACTTGTAATTTGTTACGTACAAATCCGCGTTGAGGAGCCGTTGAATCTAATATATAGATGGCAGGTCTTCCCAAAGATCTTACTACACTTTACATTGTATGTGAAATTACACTATAAATATGATTGGTTGCTCTTTATTTACCACATTCATGTTCAACGGAGGCATATTCATATCTTACAGTCACATTACCCAATACTGGCTGCTTTGAAAATTCATATCATTGTAATGGTATATGTTGTGTTGTGTTTGCATTTGTAGGTTTCATAGAACATTGTTCGAGTAACCTCATTATCTAAGGAAGCTATTACACTTGGTAGTCGTGTAACCCATTCTCGAGATCTCATATCTGTACTAATGAATATTTTATTTTTTATATCAATCGCCAAATAGCCACTCAGTAAGTATTCAATTAAATAGGTCACCGATTTTGTCATCTCGATGAATTGCATCGTCTGATTATGCCGTCAAGTTAGTGCTCCAGAGATGATACTGCACCAATCGATTCTTTGACAGGATCAACCTGTAGCAGCTAAGGCTATCGCATCGTTCATCGTTGATAAATTCACTCAAAAGCAAATACAAATTCTGTAGCTGTTTTAGTTAATAATGAATCTGTTTTTTATATCCACATGCAACGTCAAGAACAGTTAACGCATATTTGTGAATTGACATCTACCAATTGTAATAGTAGCTTGAGGTAAAAAGAAACTATCCTCCTGATGAACGTCATTGGGAGCGCTTACATCATTATTCGCGTACTGAATTAGTTTAGGTGGTGGTATATAAATTTGCAGCAGTGTCTGTCGTGCTAACCAATTTACAGCAACATAACGTGTCACATTTGCTGCATGAGCTAGTTTACTAGTCGTTTCTACAACTCTCCAATACCCTGTTGGGCTATACTAAACCTATTCCATTACTAAATTATAATCAGTTGATTAATTACCACCCCATAGCATAGCATTCATCGCGAATGGCAGTTGAAGGGGTGAATCCGACAACTTTTAGAAGCGTATATTTGCTAAACAAAAACTTCGTACAAAACCGAAAACAAAATGACAAAGAAAACAGAACCAAAACTTCTGACTAACCGCAAGTTTCTCTTACGTGTTCGGTGTGTCATTGGTTTTAATATTATGCGCGTGATTGTTTACCTTTGAAGCCTCTAATTGAGGCCACATACCCCTCTGCTGCTACTAATTAAATCATTATCTCAATCAAATAATGTATCATCACCGATTCGATATCTTAATCCACTACCGTGTAAATGTATTGTTGTAAATCAGTTTGTATTTGACTTAACACGCTAAATAAATTTCTAAAAAGAGTACGATCCATATCTTCGTTACACCAGGGTTGATGAATATTTCTGAACGTGTATATAACAACTCCGTTAAACACAGAAAAAATATTAGTTAACTCTGATCACTTTTGGAATTTGTGTATATCTCTGAGTAACTTAAATTACGTGTGCATTTAAGCCTTCCTCGGGAAAAAATCTAGCTGAATTTTATTATTTTTCCAGCATTACATCATCATAAACTAGTACATCTTTAATACTCATATCAGTATTAGAAACACTCGGTGCTCCGTCAATTTCAGTGATAAAATTAATAATATTATCTTCATCTATCGTCGCCGCGTTCTCATTAAAATATTTTAACACATTGTTACACATTTTATCATCAGGAGACGGAGCAATAAAAAAAAAACTTGTCCCATTTTATCCATCTTATATCAAATTAATTAACAGTTGCATCTTGACACATCCAGATGGTCAAATTATAATAACAGGAATTTACTTTGGTAACGCTGGAATGTGTTTAATAGGTTCCTGCGTTCTTCTCAATTACATTCATGTTCTTATAAATAACAGTATGGATCTATATTGTGTTAAATATAGAGCTCGTACCCCAACATATACACTAACAACAATTACAACAACACATATAATACATCAGCGGTTACTGGTAAGTGGGAACGATGCGGTTCAAATAATTTTAAATTTATCCCAGATGACAAATCGAATTTAAGAAATCACGAGCAGCTGATATTGCAGCAAAATTAATAAAATAACCAGGTACTCCGTGGGTAAAATACCCAGAAGAAAAGCATGCTAGGGATATAATTACTGTGGTCCTGGCACTCGAGTTGATATCAGAGTTGATAATCAGGATCAACCAAATCCCAGTGAGTATCTGATAAACGCTATTGATCGAGCTTGTCAGGCACATTATGTATCTTATTAAAGTATCAATCTGCAGCATAGACATGTCGCAGATGTAGGATCAATTCACGCGCTACATTCTAGTACTGTTAATCTTTCAAAGGAATCATTAGCTAGCTGGTTAATTACAAGCCGCAGTTGAAGGTATGCTTGTATTATAGGCAGATAATTAATATTATTATGGAATATATACATTATAGTCCGAGAGGATATTGGAGAGGTAAATCAGCAA
This sequence comes from Unio delphinus, assembly GCA_029339505.1. Lineage (NCBI taxonomy): Eukaryota > Metazoa > Mollusca > Bivalvia > Unionida > Unionidae > Unio > Unio delphinus. Next base: position 534,145 of record JAQISU010000330.1, read on the forward strand.
TTAATAAACTCGCCGAAGCAGCAAAGGTAAAACGTGTTACTGCAACATATTGGTTATCACGACAAGCAATAGGTCAAATATATCTACCACCGCCTGAAAAACTTAAATACACATATTTTGATGTCAGCGTTCCAAATGCAGTTCATCAGGCTGATATTTTATTCATACCACATGCTACTAGGCGTCGTGTAACATACAAATGCGCATTAACCATCGTTGATGTTGTGAGAAGATACAAAAAGTCAGAGCCATTATCGACAAGGACATTAGGAGAAGAAGCTTCTGCGTTTGAACGAATTTATCAACGAGGACCTTTACCATGGTCACAGCTGCTACTGGTTAATCCTGGTGAAGAGTTCAGGGCGCACTATCATCGCTGATGAAACATCATAATGTCACCATCAGACGAGGACATTCTGCAATACACCGTGATCAGGTAATTGTTGAACGATTGAATCGAACACTTGCTAAGCGGTTATTTGGATATCAATACGTGAAGTAATTCATTCAAGACAAGAGATCTCGAGAATGGGTTGCAAGATTAGCAAGTGTGGTAGCTGCGCTAGATAATGAAAATACTCGAACAAAAAACATCAAACCCGTTCGCGCAATGATCAAAAGATATATACTTGTACGAAATGATTTTTTTTTAAAACAACCATTATTAGGTAATGTTATTATCAGATATTTATATGAGGCGGGTGAAATTAAAGGTGGTTAAACAAGAACTACTGATTTTATTGGGAGCATTGCATCATACAATTTATGTAGCATAACAAGATCCTCGGGTAGACTCGAAATCTATAGACTGGATTCAACTGCTCATCAACGTGGATTCACACATGAACAATTGTAACTAATACCTGAGGAAACTCAATTACCACCGCGATCACTTAACTAGCGCCTCGACGTCTACTACACTCAAGACAGGAAGCATTGTATTAATTTGTGTATGACGAAGACTAATATCCTTCCTATATACGGTAAATTGTCGTCTATATTTATCCAAATACAGCCATAGCAATATTAAAAGACAGCTCCCAAAGTCATTATTCTGCTGCTGTTTCAGATTCATTCTAAATTCCGCATCAGTATTATTAAAAATCGCGATTATGTTTTGTCACTTTGTTTATAATCAGCGAGTTTGTTTCTTACTTTGTCATCGCTAACACTTTTGTTGTTGGTGTCAGTAAATTTTAAAGTAAACCTCAGTAATTGATTTATTCTTCTAACTCGTGTCACTGTGAAATAAACTAAATTTGACCACTGGATGTCATCATCCATGATCGGAACAACATATCAGAGATGGTTAGCACCTTAGATGAGTTTATCTTCATTGCGTCTCCTAGGGTCAATGGAGATTTGTCTTTTATCGCATCCTCGACAGCACTGATATCAACAAGAGTAGTATCATTTAACACAAGATTCGGGTTCTCAGTTTGTCCTGGAATTCCAGCTTCACGAGTCTGTCTTCGTGTATCAGCTGGTCTATAACATAATGGTACGGGTAATTCTTGAAACTTTTCTTTATGTTTTTCAAATAATTGCCGCTCATGTGCGTATCTATCTTTATACTTGCCACTATTAAATCCTTTGGTCTCCATTTATCCTAAAATGCATTTATAGTTTCTGAAATTATTGCACGCGCTATTTCACAAGTAATTTTATTCGAATGTAATCTGATTAATTTCTTGAACTCGCTTAATTCAGGATGAAGCGCTCCATGATCATTATTAATTTCTTCATAATAATCTACAAAATTCTTTAATAATTCATGATGTGACAAACCAACAAATGGTGGTGGTTGACCGTGATTGCCAGACATTATATAGGCTGAGAAACATTTTTAATATATCCAACGACACTGTGCATCTCTCATTCCAAATGATAAGCCTGGGCATATATCTATATTGTATTCTATCAGGAGTCCTTGCATCACCTTTATACCAAAAGAAACTATGATAGGTACACGATTTCACACTGTCTCTTTCATTTCTCGTGCGAGTCAATGTGTAGGAGTTAAAACAAATAAATCTGAATTCTGTCTTTATAATTCAGTAACACGCGTCGTCTTACCACAACCGCCACACCCGTTCAAGTAACAAGTCTTATGTTTGCATAATGGATTGGATATAGGTGGCGATGACGATAATTCTGATGTTTTATTTCTTGTATAGTAATTATCTTCAACCATAACATATGCCAATTTAGAATAATCATATAACATTTCCTGTTTCATTATCCATGATCCCCATAGTGCATCAGCGTTCGTAAAACGAGCCACTGCTTCTATGTACATGCTATTTATATAAAATTAATCCGTGGCAACTCCAATCGCGGTATTAGGGAATATATTTATCATCGATAACAGGTGCATTGAAACATAAGCGAAACGGATGATCTCCGATGATATACATAAGAGATTCGCCATTGATATAACCAATAATTGTACTAAACCGTCTTCCGCTAGATAAGTAAGCATTTCTCGACTGCCAAATATATGTTTGTTGTTGCATCTGCGATTATAAAATCGTACTTGGCGTCATCTAGAATTAATCGTGGATAATGCCGTTTGAGATCGTATGATCCGTCTTGAGTAGATTTATCGATTATTATTCTACAGAGATATGTTGCATTTGTATCACTGATTTCACATCTGCACTAAAATACCTCTTTAGATTGTTCAAGTATATAGTCTTCGGAATGATCAGGATTTTTTTCTTGTAATTCTTAATAATTTTATCAAGAGTAACATCATCATGTTGTGGTATCCAAACCTCAGTCTGCTTTTTATATGATAGAATTGCCTCGCCGATAATCAGCGTTACAACTATTTTACAATCAATCCTATCTCGTAATAAAATTATTGGTGGCCAGTATGTATACCAAAACCAAACATAACATATAGGATGGAGTCCGTTAGCAAATCCGAATGATATTATGCGAGGGAATACGATTTGATCAAAATCGGGTAGTGGTATATTTATCGCAAATCATGTAATCTAGTAGGTGGTCTGTCTAAATCGTTTAAAATATTCAGTAACTCTCGTACCCCAAAAAAAGTCCCGTATAACAAGCGACCATATCAATCGAAATAAAATTTTTAGAATCATATTTAGTATTCCATTATCAGCCGTGTCCGTATTTGACACAACTTTCGCGTATATCCTCGGGACATTCAAATCGTGTTGGCTTCCACAGATTTTTCTTTCCAGCAAAGTGACGAGCAACTTACGGAACTGTAAAACAACTTGTTTTTAGTCAATCAGTATTCTCTGTTTAAATTTTCCGCGAGAGATTTCTCATCGTGTCGTGAAAAGATTCAGTGCAATATATTTCTCCGTTAGATCTTACAAACTTATCAAATTTGTCATCATTGGAACTCTTAAAAAACCATATTGACACAGGATCGTTTTTTGTTTTCTTAACGCGTAAATAAAATCAAACATCTTACAGTTCCATCTCGTGGAAATAGTGTTACTGCATTAGGCCAAACATGGGCAGTTTGATCAAATGATATGTATTGCTGCTCCGTTTGATTTATATTTCGATTTGTATTATTCTTATACTGTTGTTGTTTTTACTGTTATTGGGGATCTGTATGTTCTTTTCTTTCCAAGATCGATTCAGCCCACTCGTTTATCTTTCTACGTCTTAGATCTGTCAGACTATTTCCACGCATCGCATTTCCGTTATTCGATCAGCGACACAATTAAACGATGCACATTTCATCGGATTTATATTATCAATACTGGGTTTTTCATTCGTCAGATAAATTCCGCAAACAACCGCGTAACAGAATACGTTCGCTGATAATACGGTTTGTCAAGACCGGTCAGCATTCCTGGTTTTGATCTTTTTCTCACAATCACATTCTTTTTATTGGCAAGGACAAGATCATATTATCACCAATAATCCAATTACCTATTTCTTCTAGTACAAAAAACGTTTATTTTGACAAAATACTTTCCATTATCAAGAAGGGCGATGATATTTGCCGCTTGTTTATCGTTCATTGTAGCATCAACACTATTATTGATTCGGAATATTGACCATACGTGAGATGAACCAGCACTGCTAAATTCCTTCGTGCAATCATGGATTTTATTAATCACATTTGTATTTGTCGCAAGAGTTTTTATTGGTAAGTCAGGAGAGATTACATCGAGATTAAATTTCGTTTCCCAGAGCTTGGTTTTCAATAATCTCTAAAGCTCCTCCATACTATAATTCAGACAAGTATTTAAATAAAAAAAATATTTCAGATACAATTCCCCAAGCAAGAAATCAATAGAGGTGGTTGATGATACGGTCTGTAATTCCTTGTATAAAATCGTTTATAATTGGATTCTATGTATATCATTCACAAAATGTGCGGTGAGGAATGTTAGGTACGAAACAGCGTTTACGATGTGGTGGTAAGCGATATAGAGAGCTTAAACGGTATTATGATACAATAAATAACAACCTTGACATAGTCAATGATAAATTTATAAGAACCCTAGAAGATTATATATCAATATTATCAAGAAAGAATCTAGACAAATAATGATTTGAACAAATAAATATTTTAATATATATATATATATATACATATATATATATATATATATATATATATATATATATATATATATATATATATATATATATATATATATATATATAAATGAAGCAAATCATGATGGTGTAGTCAGACAGTTCATCATTTTATATGATAGCTACTTATATTTTCTAACATCAATATATATATACTTGATGATACATTAACTTGTCACGGATAAATCAGGGTTAACCCAGACAGATGAAGTATCTGTAACGGTGTTATTTACAGGTGTCCAGTTGAAAGACCCATGTTGTATCAAATACACCGTATCGATTTTCTTTTGCGGTATTTTAATCCTATCAAGCCTTTCAGCGATAGCAGGAAAATTACTCTTCATTATCTTGGATTCGTTTAATCGTCTGGGTATTTGTTCTGATATCAGAAAATTTCATGACAGCAGTCAGAGGATTACTAAAAATAGTATCTGCGATTTCATCCATTTTTCTTGCAATTAAAGATTTGCAAACGCGCCTTTATGAACATTATATTCGGCCTGCAGCGTTGATAGCTTATTGTCTACGGTATCTACATATTTTTTGTTACCGCGTTCTTGTCAGATGTTGGATAGCGAATTATCGTTATTGTATTCGAGTTCATCTTGAGTTTTCCTGTCATTGTTTCACCGGATTTTTGTACTCGCGCGATAATATTATCCAATATTGTAGGAAACAAAACTCCGCTATGGAGGTCTCGATTACTCCATTAATTCAAACAATAATATCGTTCAATGAAAGATCATTCGTTTTTAATTTTTCTTCATTATCCTGAAATATAACAATTTCGTTTGGATCCAAATTTGCAAGACTTAACAATTCGAATAATTCGTTGTTAATGATGTGTTTCACATTCTCTTTTCATATTCCTTCAGTATGATTGTCTCTCGAGATAGATCTCCCGTACATACCTACCATTATTATATATTTTTTTTTAAATCTTATAATTCCAACACTGACATGTATAATCGTTTACAGCATTATGAGGTGGTTTGGTTGATTTCGATACAGACTCGAGTACAGCAATTACTTCTTTGTACTAACACCTTTTCTAATATCCATAATTGTTGTGGCAACGTCGACATCCTTCTGAATAGATTAAATATCTTTTCCATCAATCATATATATAGCACCTCTAAACAGCACCATAACCACAGTGTTAACAAAACAAAATCGCGTATTCTCTTCATATGGAATATTATTTGCAACATTTGTTACAAGTTCTCCTTCTACTTCAACAAAGGTTTCCGTGGGTAAAAAATATCTACTTGTATCATGAACCTGAGGTTCAATTCTGACTCGTTCATTTGAGTGTATTCCGTTATAAGAATAAAATTGATAATTACGTGCGGATTCATCTTTGACGACTGGTGCATCTATATCGAATGCTGTGTCCAGTGAATGTTTGAACATTGTATTTATATTTCTCGGTCTAAATCGTGATATCGCTGACCCTGTCAAACCATGTCCTGCAATTAAAGTTGGAGTAATATTGCTTTGTACATGTTCAGATCCTTGATTTATTAATTATACTATTTTTTTTATCTTCAGCTTGGTTTATTATTTTCCGATATTCGCGGGCATACTTTCTGTAGATGCAGCTACATTTCCAGCTGTTTTTGTCGTATTAATCGTGTTAGTCTTTATTTGGCTGCAGAAAATGCATTACTGTCAATATTACCAATATTACCAATAACAATATAATAATAAATAAAGTTGTAGAACAATAATTAGCACCGTCGATACATGTGGACAGTGAACCACAAAGGAATCTCACCACGAATTTAATAGCTGGTAGTGGTATGACAAGGATTTAGATCGACAAATTTTATAATACAATGTTTAAATCTTTGCCCGATGAAGCTTTTAATATAGACGCAGCGGTTCCCAAAAATGATTTCGTACGCGATTATCAATTTATTCATATTCCGCGATACAACCTGATTCCCGATCAAGAATAGAACTTCAAGTTCAGGATACAAGCAAGTATTTCTTACCCTGCGAAGCTTTTGAAGTGGAATGTCAGCTTGTTTGAGATATTGAGATACTCAAATCATATTCGTCAAGAACGGCATACTGGCGTTCTTTAGTAGTGCGCAATATATGAACGACGGAAGGGAGATCGAATCTATCGAAAATTATGTTGATGCCGCCACAGTAGTTGGTTTAACTCGACATTCCCACGATTATATAAGATCTGCTGGTCCATCGATGATGTCCCCTAAGAATATTTTTGATCACGCCGATCATAATAATTTTTTGTACGACTACCATAAAAACATAGTGCTGCTGCAAATGATGGTGAAGGTGTTGTTGTGAGTAATTGAGTAATAATCTTAATTTCAGCCAAGGGTTTTTTACACCGTGGAAGATTTTCATGCGCTATTCCGTTAACTCATATTTTCGGTTTCTGTATAAATGTTAGAAAAGTTATCTTCTGAGCTAAGCATTCAGTAGTTCTTGTGAGAAAAAGTAATAACAGTGACGCAATCTGGCATGCTGATGGTATTGAAAATGGTAAGGTAGTTTTATCAAAACTTTCATTGCGGATGACAGTAATGACCCCATCGCTCACTACAGAACAAAAGTTGTTGTATTTTATGGATCAAGGTGGTAAATTATTAATGTCATGGTTGGATCTTACGACGGTTACAACAACTATTTATGTTAAAAGCGTGTTTACTAGGCAGATACCATCAACGAAGAGTATTTCCGCTCCTAGGCATATTGTCATTTCATTACAGAACACAACGCGATTAAATCCGGCTGATAAGCAACACATTATCATATAATATTTGGCCAACTAGGTGTCAATTAGGTATCACTGAGGATGCATGATCAGCAAGAACCTTCCGTGAATATTTTGCTTGATTATACAAGTAATCAAATAGCACGCGCGAATCGTCGTTTATTTGTATCCAATCTATTACTTTTGATTGCAACACCTCAATCTAACTAGGCAAAATGTGGTTGATATACATTTTCGAGCTCTTGTAAATGCTCACGGTGGTGCTCCATATAAAGCAATTGCTGTTCTTCACAGTGATAAATCGATGTTGCTCGAAGATGTAGGTGGGCGGATAAAGGTTGTTGACGCGCCAGTAGAAAACATGTAAATGTTTTCCAAGAACATGTAGACAATTAGATCGATCTCGTATTAAATAAAAATATCATACAATCATGCTAATGTCAGGTTGACACTTGGTCAGGCAAAACAATTACAATCGTACGTGTGGTGCAAAAATAACTTTAAAACGATATCAGATTGCTAACGGTGGACCAGATAAACCAGCATTGGTTAAAATTCAACTTAATCATTTCAATAAAGCGTTAAAAGCAAACAATGTTCATTTTGAGTTTGCTTCATCTGCAGTCAAAAATATGATTAAATTAGGATGTATATTTCCTCTACTTGCCGCGATTTTGCATTGATTGCTCTGACTGCACCCGCTCTGTCTAAATCTATCGTATTAGGTGTTGTTTGTACCGCTACCGGAATGGCATTGAAGAAAACTATAGGGCACATGTACAAAAAGAAATCAAAGGCTTGAGATTACCAGGCAATCGTTTTTACACGATACGGAACGGGATTAAGACTCCCATGAAGCGTTTATTCATAACAGCGATGTCCAATTTTGATTGAATCGAAGCTGCCAAAACTACCAATAAATTACCAAATCCAAAATACAATAACCAAACAGGTATTATTAATCTATATAATAACGCTGGATCTGGTACTCACTGGGTCGCATACGCGACTGATCTACGGGGAATTATTTATTTTTACTCTTACGGGCTAGCGCCGCCTAAAGCATTTCTCAAATATATATCTGAGTTATAAAACCGATTTGGTATTCAACATTGCCAACACAGACAATAACTGATCCACCAATTTGTAGCCGAGAAGTTATTAATATGCACGACGAGATCACAAAATCATCCAAACCACCTCATAAAACAGTACATGAATATCCCAGCGATAAATATTTAAGAAGATCTTAAATGTATAATGGTAGATATTTGGAGAAGGTCTCTCTCACGAAGGAAAAAACAGGGGAGTTTCAATAGAGGTTGTAAAGAAACTTATCAACGATGCGCTATGCGATATTTTAGATAAACTCGTTAATGTAACAGAAAATTGTATCGCGGTGTTTGACTCAACAGGCTGGATTAAACCTGGGGTTCTTTAGTCAACCATCGATAATACACTAACATCGCTGGACAACGATTGTATCTCTTCGACTAATATATCTTAAGGGAGCTACGATCTGAGTATGATGCCCACATAAATCGGTTTACAGGTGTCAATAAAAAAAACTTTGAACTTATTTAAAAAAATATTTGTAATTTCTTTGGAATTCCACCAACGATCACATTGAAACTCGCTGATATTAAAATAACTGCGCATAAATTAACAGCTCTGCGATCTGAATATGATGAACATATCCGCGCGTATGATATTGCAATAAGAGATACTAGACGGATTAATACCGCTATAGTAAGTGTTATGGGAAACATACAAGTATGTTCTATGAATCTCTCTGATATTAAAATGATCGATGATAATTAACAACAACGCTGCGATCTGAATATGATGAACATATAAAAACACAGTTTACACGTTTCCATACTAATTTTGGAAAAGTTGATGATGCTCGGGATAATGTCTGTGGAAAATTGGCAATGAATCCTCTAAAACTCGCTGAGATTAAAATTTCACCAATGAGATTAAACAAAACTGATGAGGCAATCAAAGAGGAATTTTCTAATATGGTTACACGACTCTATACAGTTAAAATCACTAATGAGAAAAAAAACAATAACGTGATATTTCAAGGATCTTTTGAATGGACCCCTCAAAATAATGTTATTGATGTTACTGGGGAGGCTAAAGGTTTCTACAGACGAACCCTGGTTTCACCAATAGAGTTTACCGAGAAAACAGATTTTACGGGAATTAATACTCCAAGTGATTTTATCAATAATGGATCAGCTAAGCAATTTACGATGACTCCTTTCTCTCTCTCTCTGGTGATTTAGTAGCTCGATTGCTGGACACATGGTAGGTAGAATTTGTAGTTGATTTAAGTAAACAACTTGAATAAATAATGACCACTCAGCAGTATCGATACGATCAAGTCCACGAGTAACATACTAAACTTAAAGATCTTACAAACGAGTATCAAAACAAAGCGAGCAGCTGAAATATTATCAACGATAGATCGTCGTAATAAACAATATTATCAGTTTGTAAAAGTTAGCAGAATTTCAAGACGACGTTGGAAGGTATATAACAAACGCAAACTTGTAATGACAACAAAAGGGAAAACTGTAATCATCGACGATAAAACCCAACCGGGGATGTCAACCGGGATCGAAAGCGCATATTACAGTGAAGAATATCCGGTAACCGTATCAAATTATGGAATGTTTTTAATACATCAACCAGATATCAATAAACTTTCCCCGATGTGAGTTTCGTCGAGGATGATGCTGACCAAATTGTCGATTATTTTAAGAATGTGAAACACTTTAATGGTTTAATGGCGATGAGATTACCCAAGATAGATAGATGGGCGGAATCAGTTAAGAAAACGTGCTTCAATAAACGATGTTGGTGAATTAGAAAACAACATAAAGATTCCGATAATCGTAGAAACTATTACCGGAGAAAATTATAATCGTCGAAACATTACAAAATAGGCGGAGCTTCGATTGAAATAATCGATCATAATTCACATGCGTGGTCCAATTCCTTAAGGATATTTCACGGAATCGCGTAGTAAAATATTACCACGCGGATATATTTGATTATATCCACGAAATAAATAAAACCGATCCGGTATCAGTATGGTGATTTAAAAGGGAGGCAGAGGTAGGATACGATCTATTTTAGAAGAACTTCAAACACGCATGAATTATCTCACGGTGAGATACTCAAACGACGTAGAAGAAATAAGACGAAATTGTTTTACTGTTTCATCCGTCGCATCCCATTTTGCCAGGAAAAAAAGTTCGTTGGAACCGACTCGATTTGATTTTTGTCTTAAATACGGCTATGGTGGATTGTGGAATACCAAATACAGTCACATCAATGTTATTTCCGTTCACATTATAGCTTATCATCCAGGAAGTTTTCTTTGACTCGGTGAATGCAGTTAATATTTTAAACGGTTTGGTCATCCTACGCATGAAAAGACCAGATTCGCCATAAACGGACATTCATTTGATTTTGACTTAACAGGATTTGCTTTTATCGTATAATCTCGCTGAAATTCTCTATCCAATATGTTGCGCCTGGTTCGGTAAAAAAATGTTAACATCGAAATGGGCACCGATAGTACTACTACGTTTTATGCTCGACGTTAACATGTTGACATCGCTGACTGTCTCCGAGTCGTCTATGTAATATAGGAAATAATCTTTGGTTTGGTTATCGAGGATTGGAATACAAATTACCATGAGGAAAAAGGCGCAAAGGATCTCAGAAGAAAAAAAACTAGTAGATTGCCTCAAATTGGATTATGCGATAACAAGTCACGTTATTCAAGATTAACTTTAGAAGATGCTGAACTGGATTTTATAATCGCAAATACAAAAAAATTACATTGAGGAAAATCGGTTATTTGACCAACTTGGAAAGAAATAGGAACCATTCTTGAATATTTTGAAGGTGAATCACCACAATACGCACATTTAAGATCATCAATTTTCGCTTATGTTTCGATAAATTTATTCGCGATGATGACCTGATTTTCAAACATTGTTGTTAGAGTCGTCACGGATTCATTTTACTTTAATATCGAACATAAGAAAATCATAGAACCGTTTACTACAATCTTGGGCGAATGGGGTTCATGGAGAATAAAACAGGAAATAGTACATGAACACCGCAAATTAGCGGATGGTTCCATCAAGGATAATTACAGCGCAGAGATAAAATTAGAACTATCGGCGATGCTGTCTGTTTACGATCCAATAGACATAAAGAAAACCGTTTACTTGAATGGACCAGTAGGATGCAGTACGACAACCAGAGTTATCGAATTATTTAGAAAGAATTATGACATGATAGTATTAACAACGACGCATCGACTTGCAGGAGAGATGACATCCCGAGGAGTAAACGCTTTTACGTATCATGGATTATTTCGTTTTAACGGAAACACTTGGACTCCTCAAATGCGAAAAAACTATATTCCCGGGATTATGTTTTAGGAGGAAATATGTACAGTATAAATGGATATATTAAAACGTTCTTGGAGTGATTGTTAACAAAAAAAACCGCTGTGATAATGGGTGGTGACCACGGTCATCCACCGCCGTTAACTGGATTATCTCCTCAAATTGGTTTTAAAAAAACTGTACATTATTATGATGAAATTAATACCGATGATCGATCACTTGATGAATCATTAAAAATATTAAAAACTACGATAATATTACAATGAAATAAAACTCAACGCGAAATAACACGTCAAAAACAATTTCTGAAACATCCAACGGGAATTTTTGGTGGAAAAAGAAACAAACAGATTTGATAATCGCGAGCAAACAAGAAATCAGAGATCTACTTCAGATGAAATTATTTAATCTGCCTGAAGAAAAATTTCTAACGTGGCAGCTTCCATTATGTTATAGGCCAATTGATACACGACGACATAACATGAACGTTGATATTCCTGGGACATCAATGCAGCAAAACCTCGTGTTAAATGATATTGTGCTGTTTGATATCACTGCTGTCAGAGATGCAATAAACGCTGAGAAATCCTCATAGAATATAGGATACGCGATGACAATATATTCACCTCAAGGATTAACCATCTCCTATACAACAGCTTGGATCATTGATGATTCCATTCACTGGTCAAATTTAGCTTATTTAACGATATCTAGAGTCCGAAGGTTAAATCAACTTCAAAGAGTTTACGTCGATTTCAACAACAATAAAAATATCGATTGTGTAATCAATGATACCGCGATAATAAAAAGAGTTAGCAGGGTATAAACACTGTGACAAACAAAACAACAGATAATTTGATCTCGATGTTGCTTTTTTTAAAATTAAAACAACAACATGAAAACCACTGCGCGAGCTGTAATTGTATAATGGGATGGTCGGAACAATTTACTGTTGATAGAAAAGATAATAGTCGCGGACATAACAGAGATAATGGAACATTGACCTGTCTGGAATGTAATCGAAATCATAACATTAATTAAGACCCCGCGGTGGTAATTGAGTATCATCGGGAATCACTTGTAATTGTTCACGTGTTAATCCATGTTGTGGAGCAGTTGAATCTAATCTATAGATTGCTGGTCTCTTTTTAGATGTGACAACACTGAATATATTATATGTGGTTACACTCCATATAGGATCGGTTTATTTTTTCTATATTTTTTTGTGATCGCGATAACAAGATTCATATTGATGATTCTTGCAATTTCATTATTGAATGAGCTATCATCCCGGATAATCTTTTAACCCATTCACGTGATTGTTTGTCTTCGATAGATTCCCTCGCGTATTGATAAAGAAATAACCGGTCTGCAAGCTTTCGATTAAACCTTTCAACGATTGCTTGATCGCAATGAATTGCAGTATGTCCTCGTCTGATGGCGGTGCTATGTTGTTTCATCGTTGATGACACTTCAATTTGAAACTCTTTACCTGGATGAACCTGGAGGAGATGCGGCCATCGTAGAGGTCATAATTGATAAATTCTTTTAAACGCGGAGGCAACTTTATATGAGGTTTTAATAATGAACGGTTCTGCTTCTTTCTCTCCACTCGCAATCGCGACGACGGCTAACGCGTATTTGTAAGTATTCTTTTCACAGTATCATGTTTAAGAAATAAGATATCAGCCTGATAAACTTCATTTGGGACGTTAACATCGAATGACGCGTATTGAATCTTCTTAGGAATAGGTAAATAAACTTGGATAACCAATTTCTCGCGGTAGAATTTTTAACCTTTGCAACACCAGCGAGTTTATTAATTGCGAAGTTACCTTTCCACGATCCGTCCGGGGATTAATAAATTGATTCCATCATGGAAATTACCAGCACCTAATATGAGCTTACTTTTCATCGCAGTTTTTATCAACCAACTAGCCATTTTTTCTTTGAAAGATTTATCAGCGACAGAATTTAACGCATGTATTAATTTCACATTGTCGATGTGTCTTTGCTCAAGGGCCTTACTTTTGTATTCGAAATCATGAGCGTGGCAAGATTTATTGATATAATGTATTGGCTATTCACCAGGTTGGGGTTGATCTTGATAATCAAGTCGGATATCAAGTATGTTTCCAGGACCGCAGTAATTATATCCCAGAAGGTGTTTTTCTCCATGATATTTGGCACACGGAGCTCCAGGAATTTTTTTTAACCTATAAGTGATATCACTTCTCTTTGATTTTACTAACGAATCTGAATTTCTGTATATCACATTGTGCACACATACCGCTAATTGCATCTCTGTTATTTGTTTGTCAAAACATGCATTGGGTCATTTGTCGGTGTACGCGACTTACATTTTACACAATATAAATCCATAATTTATATATAATAATATGAATGTAATTGATAATTCAGTGAACCGAGAGCGGGAAACTTTTAAATATCATGCGATGCTACCAAATTATATTCGGATGAATATACTTGGTCCATCAAGGAAAGGTAAAACATAACTGTTAATTGATATGATAATGAGATGGATGAAATGGGATAAATTATATTTTGTAGCCCCGAGAGCAGATGATCAACGTTGTTATGCGCTGCTAAAGGATTTTAAAGAGAGCGCACAATTGATAACCGGCGAGGATATTATTGAATTTTATCATCGACATCGAAGAAGCTCCTAGCGTTGAAGATCTTAACAGGAGTATCAACAATCTAGTTGTATACGATGATGAGATGCTAGACAAACAATAAATCCGCTATGATATTTTCACAAGGAAGACACACAAATATTCACGAGATATATGTTACGCAAAGGTATACTCAAATCCCTAAAGTGATCAGAGACAATTGTAATAGCCTCGCGGTGTTTAACGGAGTTGATACTCATACATTCAGAAATATTCATCAAACCTGGTGCGACGGTGACATGTATTATAATAAATAAACAAATCTTTAGTCATGCTCGGCCTATCCCTCATGGATTTATGTAGATAAATTTACATGATCCAAAGACATGATATCGGATCGGGCTCGATACAATATTTAATTGTTTAATATCAGTCAATAGCATGTGATGACACCATAACGCGATTTGATTTCAATTTTTTACATAATAAAAATCATTGGATTTTTTATATATATTTGCCTGAAAAAGTTGTGAATACCTGCTCCCATTTCACACACATACATACGAACGCGGACAAATCTTTTACATTTAAAGTATAAGCTTTTTTAACCAACTATAAAGGTGGGCAAACCTATTCTTCCTCTGTTTGAACTCTACAACTTCAGCAATATAAATCAGTATATTTATGATATAGATATAATTGTTTTCTCATAGACACAAAATCAACAACCAGTCAAATATCATCCAGCGCTACCGAATTATATCAGAATGATCCTACTAGGTCTGTTATGAAGTGGAAACACACAATAACTTCTTGATTAGATATAAAGATGGATCAAGTGGGACCATATCTGGGTCATCAGAGATGCTGCTATGTTCTTAAAAGTTTAATGAGAACACACAATAATTAAATGAAGAAGATGATGATATTATTAATTGCATCACCGATAGTAATTAACTGCTGCGTGTTGATAAACTTGTTTGATATATTAATACTCTTGTAGTACATGATGATGTAATTATCAACAAACAATTAAATCCAGCAAGAATATATTATCGAGCCAGACGAAAAGGTAAAGATATAAAGTATGTAGCAGAGTGATATACATAAATTCAGACATTGATCAGATATAACTGTAATATATTAGCTATATTTAATGGAGTTGATACTCATACACTGCGTAATATTCATCAGACTTAGTGTTTAGGACATTTTGATATATTTAAATTTTAAAACGTTTGTTCACATGTGCAAGTTACCCTACACGGATTTTTAACGACACATTTTCAGGATCCCCGGTTGCGAAATTTTATAGGTCTCGATACACTGTTTGCTTAAGAGATAGCTGTTAGTCTGATATACTAATGATTTTATTACAGCCGCATAAATAATACGACCTCATTGAAACATCTGGTGGTTAAACAAATACACATATAAATTTGGAAAACAAATGGAGAAAAAAAATAACAAAAAAATGTAACCGAATTAAGGAAACTCTCGGTTTTGGTTACAGGATTCGGTTTGGCGTTATGGACTCTGTATTTTTCATTTCCTTAGGAAGCTTTATGTTTTTAAGTAAATGGTGCTTCAATGAAAGGTATGTTGACCCTGTTTGCTGCTCCATTGCCGCCCCATTATTATCTTGAACGTGTTTAATGTTAAACACAAACTGTTAAACTTAGGAACCTGCTATTGACGTTTGACCAAACATTACGTTGGAATAGTTTAATCTGTTCGACTACCATGTTTACATGAAAACTGTAATACTATCCTTGTGCGGGATTCATGTTCATAAGGAACATGCATCCATTGTGACTAGTGATATTCGGAAGGTTAGTATTTGATGTTTCGTTGAGATTGACCATGACAGCTAAACCGCATGAAGGCAATATTTCCACAAATGTCAGTGTATTAAAATCAACTAGGATAGTTTGTCATTGGTATTACTGTTTCAGGAAGTTAGTGGCTTCTGCTCGTTACATTATTTTATTTATTAATTGTTCTAATATCTTAGCGAGCAGGTGAAAGTGTGATGATATTCAGGTAGGTAACCATATTGTTAATGTCGTACATTATTTCTGCATTTGGACCATCGTCCTTGTTTGCATGATAAGTTGATTTAACATTTATTTAATCAAAATGAATGGAAATAAATGTTCAAAACATAAAGAGAAGCGACTGATCAATTTGCAAATGACACTGATATTATTCGCAAAAGGTTAAAAACTACATGTTTTTTGTGATATAATGTATGGCCATTTTTATTTATTTCCCTCGGTCAATACAGATTTGCTTCTGGTCAATCCTTTGTTGGAAATTCAAGTGTGTGTGACATCAATAAATCGTATGTATAGTACGTATGGTGTATCATTCGTGTATTATACGTTATGCAATTGCAAATTTCAAGGAAACTCGACGATATTGTTTCCCATTTTAATGAGGAAACTATACATCTCGTGTTACATAAATGAAACAGAGTACCTGCTAAATACGTATGTTGACAAGCGTTATGTATATCTTTGTTTTGGACAATGTATCAATGAATTGTAATTTAAGATTATATCTGATATATAGAGATATATGTCACTAGGTAATTACCCGAAAGAACATTTGAACAGGTAAACATCATTCCAAATCTACACCTTAAGACTTTTTAATGGAGCAGTTGCAACGCAGGTAACTTACAAACTCTTCAAAAATGGTATAAAATGTGTATAATCCTAATCATCTCACCTATTAAAATGCAGATTAAATCAGATAAATCTCTTTGTTTGTGTATATTGCCTTCTTTGAGCATCATTCCGAAACTAGTTCCCTGCTATTATTGTTAAATATGCACGAAATGAAAACGTTTAAGTATCGCTCTAGGGGTGCGAATATAATTAGATACTATGACTTTAGGTATTCAGCGAAGAGAAGAACTGATTCCTACATACAATATTTCACATATTGTTTCAGATACTGATGAGTACATATTGCAGAACTGTACATGTCACAACCACGGACAGTGCTTAAGAAGTGAAGGAAGTTTCCTATGTAGATATAATACTAGTTATACTGGAATTAGATGCGAAACAGGTTGGAATATAAGATGTTTGTCTCACATGCAATATGCATTTAATACATCTATGTATATCATTCATGGTCTAAAATTGTTAAACATAGATAAAGGTAAATTAAAACATGCCTCAAGCAATAATGCATAAGATTCTGTCCCCACAAATTATAATTTATGTTCAGTATGAAGGGCATGTTTTATATTTCTGTTTCGATTGTTTGATGAAGAGTAACATAACGTGTTCAGTAAAATGCATATTCATCCATTTTACAAAATCATCTTTTTGCAAATGCCTTTACGAGAGCCTTTAAGCAATCTTTTAACGTAAAATCCATTTTAATATATAAAGTTTTTAAAGAAATAGTTCTTGCAAAATCTAGTTTCTTCCTTAAAGATATTATATACATTTTCTAGACATCATTTCTCTTTTTGGGAATCGTTTCCGGTTTGATTTAATTTATTTGTTTCTCCATCTATACAGTTTGATAATCTATATTTTAAGCATTACATAAAATGTTATTTACAAGTTATCAAGTATAGAGCTAAAACAGCTAGACTTCTTAATCTTGCCTTTACTAGAGTGTATTCTTCATCAAAATGAGTTCTAACTGCTTGTATTTAAGATCCATCCTGTAACAAATAGTACGATAATAAACATAATCTCCTTATTTAAAATCATATTCATCAGATCACAAGGCTGATTAAGACTTGATCCTGAATTTAATCTGAACCCTCACGATAATAACAGTTCTCATTGAGGTGTATTCTATTAAATGTTCTATGGAATGTTTTGATTTTACGGTTTAACGCCATTTTTAAGAACAATATAGGCTATACATGTCGTCCATTATTAATGGTGGAGGAAGAAACCGGACAAACCCCGGAAAGAACCACCGACCCGCTAGAAGCTACTGGCAAGCTTTGTCACATAACTACATTTGCCGAACATTAGACTCGAACACGCGCAGACAGAGATGAGATGGCAATGGTCCGTAACGGACAGCGCTTTAGACCACTCGGCCACTCGCGGGCCCCTCTCTACCGAATGAAGGCAACGGTTAATCAAAGTTAGCTACAGTTGAAAGTAAATATAATAATAATAATAATGATAATAATAATGAGCACTGAGTATTGCACTTAATCGTTAGAAGATCTAAACGCTTTACAACATATATAATGATATAATTACAAAAAAACAAGAATAAAAACCCACAAACATAATGAAATTAGAAAACAGAAACTAAATGCTGAACATATTACAAATATGAAACATTATCAGTTCTTTAAGTTTGTTATTGCAGTCGGAACATGTGAGTTTTAAGACTACTCCTGAAAGGGACCACTGTGTCTTTCTGTCCAATTGCAATGGACAATTTCTTCCACGTTGCTTGGTTTTGGTATGCAAAAGAACGTTGTGTATATGTGTTCACTTTCTTAGATGGAACAACGAATATACCAGTATCAGAAGAGGAGCGAAAATGTAATATTTTGTTGCGTACACATGGGTGAGGCCAGATGGGATATCTATTGTTTCAGGTAAAAGATGTTAATGAGAAAGTCTTTGTGTTGTGATCAGAATGGCCTCAGTTTTACCATCATTCATCTGCAGCTTGTTACATGTCTTCCATGATTTCACAGCAGAAATTCAACTCTATGCCTTGGATGGTCGCATCAACATCAGTTGAGTGGCTAGGTTTGCATATCTGAGTGTCATCAGGATACAATTGGTTATACGCTGGATGAGTATACATGGCACTTGAGAGCGTCTGAATGTAGATAATGAAGAGAACAGGCCCAATAACCGAATCTCGTGAAACGCCACAACATCGATCAAATAGGCTGGAGTGTATTCCATTTGCAGACACATCTCTGTCCTGTTGACTAAGTAGGACCTTAGCCACAGTAAGATTGTATTTTGAATGTCAAATACATGCTGGATAGGTGAAGTTATATATCATTTTCTTGTGTGTCAAATGCTGCTGACAAATCAAAGAGGGTGACGAATGCAATCGTTCCATTGCCCAAAGCAGAGAAAATGTCATTAACTACAGTCAGAAGAGTAGTTTCCGTATTGTGGCAAGGGCGATATGCGGAATGTTCATTGATAATGGTATGTCGGAATTCAGATGAGATACAAATTGTGTTAGACCAACCTTTCCTGAGATTGTTGTATATGAATGGGAGAATATAAACTGGGCGGTAGTACATTAAATCGTATTGGATGAGCGTTGGTTTCATCAGCAGAGGCTTTATAATGACAGATGTAAAATATTATGTGAATTCACTGGATGACAGAGAGGCATTAATAACGTCAGTTAGTAAAGGCAATATTGGCTGTAAACACTCAAACAGCAGTGATGTTGAATTATAATCAAGTGCACGTAATTTTGGTGCACTCTGCGCCACGCTTCTGCGTACTACATTCAAAGAAGGCAGATGAAGTAGTGTACATATATTTCTTGACAAAATTTTGTTAGTAATCTTGAACAGTTATCTACATATGCTATAGTTTAGTATAGTATACATAAATTATATCTGGATTCGAGTTTTAGTTGCATCAACTAGTACGAAATATTAGTAAGTTGGATCAAAATTGACGAATGCACATGATATGATTGGATGACGATCTCTCAATTAGAAGACAGATATACTGCCTTATTCTTCTGTGAACAGATGTGTTTGTACTTATTAGATAACATTTAAACCATTCTTGTGTATAGGATTACCTCTTGATCACAGGAACAGCTTCCTTACTCCCTATATATATATATATATATATATATATATATATATATATATATATATATATATAGAGAGAGAGAGAGAGAGAGAGAGAGAGAGAGAGAGAGAGAGAGAGAGAGAGAGAGAGAGAGAGAGAGAGAGAGAGAGCTTATCAATAGCTTCATTTGTTGCTGTGTTAGGTTTGGGTTTAATTCCACGTTTCATTGAACTAGAGGCTATACATAGCCTAACTAGCCCCTGTCCAGTAATAAGTCTTATCTGTCAGACATGACTGTTTCGATAATTCTTTTGGAAGTTATATAAGTGAATTGGAATCTCCGAATGATGCAGTGGACAACAAAAATGCATCCAGCTGTTATAAATGTCTGAAATGCCCATGACATCGATCAAACAGTGGTTTCGTATCATAGTAAATCCGAGTCCCTTGTCCTTGCGCTCCGGATATCCTTATAGCTGTTAAAGTCACAACGTTTGTACATTTATCATTAATGATTACATTTGTGAGTTTCCTGCAGTCACTAACTGCTGTATTAACTACAAATGTTTCATTGACAAAGAGAGAAACCCGTCCTACGATGAACGTAAACGTCTCGGTTCCAAAATTAGAGATCACTGCTTCCTCACTGGTGCAGACGCAATACGTGCAGTCTGCAGTTGAGCATTTACTCCGATACAAAATGCATGTGGTGATTCATCACCTAGCAGATAATGTGGCTACTTAATCATAAAAACAGTAGCCAGGGCATCCGATCGACCGGTTAGCGTGAACGACCACAACATCAACTATACATGATGATTCGAGTGAGACAATCGCAGTTCGTTATTTCGATACATTTTATGAACTTTTCCATGGAGACGTTAGTACGCAATCGGACAAAGGAGAACAACAAAATCATTCGTCGATACGGTCCTACTAATATGTACCTGATCATAAAAAATGGGCTTTATCCGTTAGAGTACATGACTCAAGTCAATTTTCCGAAACTGTCAATAAAAAAGGTATATATATATATATATATATATCTATATATATATATCTATATATATATATATATATATATATATATATATATATATATATATATATATATATATATATATATATATATATATATATATATATGCATGTATATATATATATATATATATATATATATATATATATATATATATATATATATCTATATATATATATATATATATATATATATATATCTATATATCTATATATATATATATATATATATATATATATATATATATATATATATATATCTGAAGTGACATATACCCTCGTATTAGCTACCAAAATCTGTCTTGGTATAAACCAGGTAACCCCACCATTCGCATTATATATTATGATACCCTGAATTAGTACGGTTGGGCCATGACGCATTTGACTTTTTTGTGGTGGATTTCAGCTAATCGATCATGTAAACATGAATATAAAAAATGACGTGCACTATCATCACTTCCACGGTTAACACGTATATTTACTTGCAGTCGACATGGGCTATACCTTGCGATAACATGAGACCCAAAGCTATTATCTTATGGTCCTAGATACTCGGTCTGTTCGAGGCTCGTTTTAGGCCTGGTATATGTGTTTTGTCTTCGATGAGGTCTGTCGTATATTTACCGAATGAACTGAACTCGTCACTAATCGCATGACGAAGAGCATGCAGAGCGCATGCAAACTGTGAAGTTGTAATTTGGTATTAGTGTCATTAAGAGTCATCAAATGCTTAGATTTCAGCAGTAAACCTGAACGTACGTGTACACTCAGATGGCCACCATCCTACACATCAAAGCCATCATTGTCTTTAGGAAGGACATTTTCAAACTCATGAAAAATGCAGTGTTTGCGTAAACCGTGTAAGATATGAAGAACCGAATTCGCGTAGACAGACGTCGAATGTTCATTGCATATCCAGTCTTAGAATCGAGAAAAGTCTTTGATGGCAATTTTTCTGACGTTCACAATAAAATTCAAACCTCAAATTTACAAAAATCATTGTATGTGGGATTGTCAGTGCTGGGCTTGTCTAAATTGCTGATGTATCCGTTTCACAAAATCACAACGTTTTACAATGAAAATGTCAAGGTGCAGTACACCGTTATTAATTCGCTAAAGCATTTAAACACTGATAAGGCATATATATATATATATATATATATATATATATATATATATATATATATATATATATATATATATATATATATATATATATATATATGTAAAAGAACATTGAATGCTTAGTAACACCAACAAAAATGTGGCTAGTAAGTTTAAAGACTGGTCCTCGGGTACAAAGATCAAATAGCACTTGTGTCTAACACCTTCTTATGTGTGGTCTGGGCCGATATGATTAAAAATAACAATGGTGTCCTACAAATGATTGTGCAGAAAGATCTCAAACATAAGCATCACCTGGAATGCATTTGAAACCATCGTGTGCTAGATACATCGCAAGATTGATTCAATCGAAAATCATCACATGGGTGTGTCTGATGTACCAAGTTCAGTCACAGCTGGATGAGAAACGAAGGATATTCACCGATGGCATCTATACTTAAGAGTTTGTTTATCTGACAGTTCAGTATCTTTCAATTCGTCTCGTGCAATCGCTTATCTGGGATGACAGGGTTAACCAGGTAATCCTGACCAACATATGTAATACGTATGTTGTTTTGGAGCGTCGATCCTTTTTGCAAGGGAACAAATATATATATATATATATATATATATATATATATATATATATATATATATATATATATATATATATATATATATATATATGGACAATATTGGTGCAGTAGCACGACGCTGTTGTGCGCCCTACAACTCCCAGTCGCGTATAGGTTTCCATACAAGATTTCCTTCCAGTTGTTGTTAAGGTGAGTAACAATATGTGTTTTGTTTCGAATCAAATTGCCTGGTTTTAGTTCCATCACGAGTGAAAATTTTGTGTTCAAGGCTGCTATGAGGGATGGGAGTCGTTTCATCCATTCTTGAGACAATTCATGCGTCGCCAACTACTTCTGTGCAAAATGGTGACTAAATGGGCGCTGAGTGAGTGTGTGGTTATATCGTTCCACAATAGTTTGATCACGAGGAACACACGCCCGATACGTAATTGCTTGGATGACAAAGCAACATCAGATTGTTACATTCTGTGCCACGATCAACTTCGATAAAGCTAAATGCTTATAACTACATAAATGTATTCAATGGAGTCACTCAACACAAAAATCGGAGATGTTTTAGAAGTTAAAAGGAGCACTTGAAAAGCTATGCTTAAATCGTCATTGTCATCGACGTCTCCGCACAAGCAACGAATAAGCCGACCAAGATACCCAAACAAAAGTAAACAAATCAGGTGTAATGAATACAGATTGTGTTAGGAAATTTGCAAACCAGTTACGATATGTTGATGCCGGTCAATAAACAATCACATGCACGTGCGGTTATATTAGTATTAGTTTTGCCTGTCATCCCTGCCGGGGAGTAGGCCAACCACGAAAGGTCGCCAGAGGCTTCTGTCCGGTACCATCCCCTCAAGCTGACTCCAGGTGTGATCCATCATAGTGATGTCCGCCTCCACGTCGCGTCACCAGGTGTTTATTGGTCGTCCTTTTCTCTTCTTGCCTTAATGGTTCCACCTTAATGCCTCTCTAGTAATGTTTGTTGGCTGTCTACATAAGGTGTATTCTATCAAAAACCAGCCTTTTCCTCTTGATCTCATCCTCTACCAGAAGCTGGGAGGTTATCTGCGAATTTATGTTTTTGCTGACGGTATGTGGTCAGCGGATCTGGACAATTTTTCTTAGTGATGCTGTTGATGAAGGTCTGAACTCTTTTTACTGTGGACTTGGTGTTTCTCCAGGTATCCGCTCCATACAGTAGGACTGACCACGTTGGAGTTGAACAGTCTGATTTTGGCAGTCAAGGAAGTTTGTTTAGAGCTCCAGATGTTCTTGAGCTGTAAAAAAGCTGCTCTCGCCTTTCCGTTCCTTGCCTTGACATCTACATCTGTTTCACCTGCTGGTTGATAGTGCTACCTAGGTACGTAAAGGACTCCACCTCTTCCAGTGTACTTCCCTGCAGTGTGATTGTGTTGTTACCGATATAATTGATTTTGATGATCATGGTCACGCCGTTATTAATGTTGAGGCCAACCGGTGGAGATGTGGCTGCCAGTATGTCATTCTTGTCGATACGATAATATTTAACAAGAAATGTTGAGTATTTAGATTCATGTGTGGTGTAGTAATACTTAGAAAATCAATTTCAAATGTAATAATGTGCAGTTCCTTTTTCATTTTAAATTTACTGCTTGATTTAATTAAGACGGATACTTATGATGATACTTGCATTTTCTGTTCAAATATACACAACACGCAGCAGACAAAAAACCTCTAGAAAACGCTGATATTGCGTTGGATATAATAGGAAAGCTGATATGAATCTGTTCTAGGTATATTTAGCCAAATGATTTAAGCATCTGCGCATAGAACGAAAGGACACTTTCCCGATATGAGTGACTGTTGGATATATCTCATCTTGTGGGTAGAACAAATAATTTTTTTTTAATGCGTATCGTAGTCAATCCTGAAACTTTTGAGCTGTTCATATCTCTATTCGTGACATCTCCCAGCTTTTTGTACTAAACCGCGTTTAAAAACTAAGCCCTAACTCAGATTCCTTTAATATGAACATATTTTATTGCCCATTAACAATGTCAAGCTCTCCTTATCTTAAATATAACGATGTATAGTAAACATGATCATATATTAAACATTAACGTTCATGTATGTGCAAACCAATTGTCAATTGTATATTTGAAGTTTAAAAATATGGAATGTTGTGCAAAACGCTCGAACGCAGTAATTTAAATTTGTTTTTCGCTCTAACGATCGTTTTCTTGTCATAATTCTGAAACAATTGTATAGGTTAAATCAATAGTTAAATCATGCAAATGTATGCAATATGTTACACATACCACAATAATAAATACGTTTTAATCTTTCGTTGATATTATAATAATATAACATAACATGTACAGGGATTTCCTTTACATGTAATTGACTACCACGATTAGCAGTGATGTATTGCCGTTATAATTAGTGATTACGTATTGTGATCAGACAGCTTTGAAATCTTCGCGTTAGCAAACAGTATATACGTCTGCACATTTATTGTAGAAGTAGTAATTAGATTGCCGATATAAATATTTACTGAATGTTGAATTTTCCATTCGCAGCCTTTCATGAAATGAATGCAGATCAAGAACAAAGTAAGACATCCTTATTAGGATGGATAATCACTGGGCCACTTTGTATTATACTTCTTGTAACAAACATTGTGACATGTTTACGACTCCATAGGCATGAAAGTAAGTAATACATGTTCAAATGACAAAACTGTTTGCTTCTGATTCCATTTCAAATTGACGCGTTCCATTATTTTTAAATTGGTATACCTTTGTATCGTCATTTTTTAGTCCACGTTCTTATAATACAATATAATGTTCTCAACAAATACCCACATAAGAGATGGTAAATATAATAGCCGCACTTGTCTTTATCGGTATAACATGTATAAACTGTTATCAGACAGCTTGGACAATGATGTGGTACTTGCCCTCTACAGGTAGTTAACCATTATATCTAAATTCGGCAGATCACAGTTTGGATGGAACTGACATCGTATCACACTTAATACGTATATATAAATACATGTGTATTCATGTTTGTGGGTTCAAATATAGACTTCACTAAAAGTAAATCACGTGTCTATAGATGGTCATCAAGCAGCAACAAATACTTTATTAAAAATAGGTCACGAATAGCACTATAAACTCACGTTGTACTCCTGTAACATGCATATCGCTTCTACTAAAACGGAATGTTCCTCGTTATGTGTAATGTTGTAATCGATTTCATGCACGTACAGTATGCATTTTGTTTGATCGTATTTTTTTTTGATGGATAATATCACCTGCCAGTAACATGTAAAATATCCATCTCTCGATTTTACTCTCATATAGTGCAATGCTCAGTAAGGGCAATACCAGATAGATATATGTTACATATCATGAGAAATAAAGTATGGCAGTTAAGTACAGTAATTTATGTGGTCAATATATATAACTTAGTGACCATTGAAGTCATTTTGAACACCAACAGGAATCAGCCACTTTGCAAACATTAATTGTGGTTGTGCAGATAACATAGTTGTGTGAGCGGCATCTATATTCGTACTTAGAAATCATCTTCTCACTAATGTCAGCAGCGTGCTGATAAATTAGGAGAAGGTCAAAGTGTGCAATTTATATCAACTCCCCAGCCTTCAACATACTGAGACTCTGACAACACCCGCGAGTCGACAAAAAAACAGTGACAACTTTCGCTATTCCTTAGTTGTCATTTAAGTGGATGAAAAACTTACTTATCATTCAGTGACCTGCATGTGATAACACTGTCTTTCACTAGCTATTTTGACACATATTTTACCAGGTATTATTTTTTGTTTTACGATTAACAAATTCCAAGTAGTCTTTTATTTTCATTAAGATTGTCACATCAACATATTGTTTCAATTTCCCTATGAATGTCATATCAACATTATTTGCACTTACGTTATGTTTTCAGATTCACATATTATTTCACTTAGGTTAGGATTATCCATTATTTGTATACGTCATATGCATAAGGATATATACGTGTCGGCACCTATTTTGTCAAATAGATGATACGAAATGCTCTATACCATTTTTTTAAAAATTGTCATGTCACGCATTTTCTTCACAAACATTCGCTGAGCTCGGTTGATATTTTGTTTCACATTATTATGAAGATATGTGTTCGAGTTGTATGTTGTAAAGAGATGCACTGCTTGTACATGAAGTGGCTAAGCAATGAATATCACTATTGATTAAACATCAGGTTTGCTTCGGACTACATTGCATTCATTGTCCTTGTTGACTCGTCTTAAATGCATCCGCGAATAATTGTTGTGAAGCATCACAGCTATTTTTGCATTTGCTATCATAACGTTTTGTTCCCATTGCTGTTGAATAAAGTCCCAACATTAATAGTTAGATTCTTACATCAGAATTACATACTCTAGGTTTTGGTGACGGTAAACTAGCAAGAACACGTTAAAAATAACACATATATGTTTATTTCCTAAATGTGTGTGAGTTATAGGGGACATTTTGCATTCATTTCAGTTAAAAGAAAATCTGTGTTATTCCAATCATATTCCATTAGTTTCTTTTCAGGTTGTGAAAAGAAGAAGAGGTAAATCGTTTGATGTTAATCATTTCCATAAAAATACTATGCAATAAAACATTGCTAAGTAGTTTAAAACATACACCATGGTATATGACTGGGACTACTAAAATGAAGATGCTATGTTCGGTGATCTCCATATATCATACATTAGGCAAAATGTTTGTAGTATGTACATTTCTGACCTAGATTTTAAGGTATTACAAAAAGTGAGATAATTATTACAATTATAGCAAAGGGGACAGCACATCAAGATGGTATTATCCGAAGTTGCATACTTGGGTAACATACATTATTTATCAACCTAATCAAAACAAATTACATATTCCGCTGCACTGATTCTAATGTGTGGTGCGTTTTCTTTTTACATGAATCTTTATATAAGTATCTAATAAAGGACACGTAATTGAATACCATAATCTTGTGGATAGTTAGATAGTTAAATACCAGAATTAATAAATTTAGTTTGGACATAAACATAGTATAAACGAAATAATTGTTCCAACATAGTTAAATAACGATCTGATCTTATTCATCATTTTATAAATCATTTGATTGCTGATTACTGTGTTCTTTGTTTCAAATATTTTATATTCTAAGAAACAACATCCCGGATGACATAACCACTGCAAATAAGGTCAATGCTATTGATCACAGAGCGCAAGCGAAAGTGAACGAAGGGAGTTCTGCGTATGAGTTTGTAGAAGGTAAAACACTAATTTCAAATATAAAAAACGCGTCTCTCTTTGCCCTTCAATAACAGTAATGAAGATTAATATATGATTAATATTATTTGCAGAAAAGAATGGACATATTTAATCATGTACGAAAACTGTTATAGAGATTGTGAACACATCTACAACGAATTTAAGTTAATAATTTTCATTGGATGATAAGAAATATTAGAACATACCCTATGCAACGCAAATAATAAGACAAGAATTTGCATCTAAGATTGATATATATATTTATATATATATATATATATATATATATATATATATATATATATATATATATATATATATATATATATAGATATATATATAGATATATATATAGATATATATATATATATATATATATATATATGCATAACCATAATGCAACTACAACAGTTTTGCGAATGAACATATGTATTTCAGATTCCGACATGGAGTCTCGCAAGAACAAATCAAATGAATCAGAGAGGTAAAATATTTTGATTCCACGTCATTGTTCTCATGTCGCTGCTGCTCAGCAGATTATATATACATATATATATATATATATATATATATATATATATATATATATATATATATATATATATATATATATATATATATATATATGTATGTATGTATATACTAATAGAAGGTATGAAGTCCAAACTAATTTGTTTCTACATGAATGAAAATAATTGGTTTGCACAAAATAAACTAGTATCCATTATAACATTTACACGTGTTCTCTGGTGGATCTTGAAAGCTGACTGAGCAAGCAACGACGGCATCAGTTTTGCGTAAGCTTTGTTGCTTTGCTAATTATTTGAGCCAGCTTTAATAACTATGGGATATAGTCACTATGGATATACATATATATATATATATATATATATATATATATATATATATATATATATATATATATATATATATATATATATATATATATATATATATATATATATATACAATAGAGTCTCGTTAATCCGAACCCGTTTATCTGGTAACCTCGTTGTCCGGACATAATTTAGTGGGAAAAGAGTTTCTACACGTTAATTTGCTCCGTTAATCAAGAAACCGCGTTCCGGATCGGAAAATCAAAATTGGGGACCAAAGTTTATAATTACATTAAAACTTGTATTGATTATCCGGAATTAATTTGTCCAAAATTAGGAAAATTCGAAACATTGGATATGAAAATACAGTCAGTATAATAATACATATACCTCAAAAGTGATGCCCTTGATAATATATGGCCACTATCAATAACAATGTAGCATGAATTTTTGTAACCAGTGATTGTATAAACAATGTTTGTTTTAGCTAGTCGCAGATGGGGGTGTTAGTAATTAAACACACTGGGATTAAATCGGCCACACTTTTTGACAGAACATATGATAAAAAAATAAATGTGTAATTAATCCTCTTTGATGTGTACCAATTGTATGCAACAATTACAGTTTATTGATGGCTTTAAAAATACAGTTCACAGATGTAAGCTGTGGACTGTATAGGACATCATTTCTGCGGTACCTAGTGTAATCTGTTCGATGTGTTGATTGTTTAAACTTATATTTACTGTATATGTACTTAAAAGCACATGTTATACCAATGTGAAAAAAACACATTAATATCTATCTATCTATCTATCTATCTATCTATCTATCTATCTATCTATCTATCTATCTATATATATATATATTCATAACTTTACTTCAACCATTATTGAATATACAGTACATTACATTTAAAGATCAAATATACATGTACATACATACGGTGTGATGATATCGTAAAAAAATGTGAATGATTCAGTTATCCGGAGAACTCGTTACTCCGGACATATTCACTCGGAACGAACGTGTCTGGATTAACGAGGCTACACTGTATATATATATATATATATATATATATATATATATATATATATATATATATATATATATATATACTTTTTCGACAATGTTATCATGGATTATTATATCGTTTGCCTGTTAAGCAATGTTCAGTCTTAGACGCCATTCATATTGTTAGGTGTCATTAGTGATAGTACATTACATATGAACCTTTTTTGCTTTTAAGATACATATATATATATATATATATATATATATATATATATATATATATATATATATATATATGTATATATATATATATATATATATATATATATATATATATATATATATATATATATATATATATATATATATATATAACTATAAAATAATGTATTACTCATGATATAATAGTTCAAAAATGGCAAGAAAGTATTTAACTAAAACCTTAAAATACAAACTTTACGATGAAGACATCAATGCAAGATATGAAACGTATAGGCAACTTGATTATATTCATCCGAAATCTACGTAATTTCATAAATGGGCGTCAGCATATTTCTTATTCCAATTACAGTTACTTTTTTAATAAAAGTGATTTAAAGGTAAATATTGTACGCGGAAACCTTTTAGTGTCTTGATGCTGAAATTAGATCAGATTATCTTATGCCATCAAACATATTAGCGGTTTACAATTAATCATTCGGCAAGTCTTATTTTAGATCAAATTATCATGGATTAAAAAATCTTCTGTCTGTTAAACAATTTTCAGTCTCAGACGTCATTCGTATTGGGGACTTTAGTGTCCTACATTTCATATATCAACATATTTACTTTCAATGTTAGAGCTTTTTGGAATTCATGTCAAGAAAAATGTTTGTAGAAAAAACATAAAATATTCATTTTCAACAATTTCAGCGATGCTATGGAACCCTACGATAATTTACAAATGGAAACAAGATCGAAGTCAGAGTATGATAAACTGACGTTTGAAGGAGGTAAAATGTTTTGCCAATATTTCTTCACTGGCGAAATGATGTATGGTATATATATATATATATATATATATATATATATATATATATATATATATATATATATATATATATATATATATGTATATATATATATATATATATATATATACCGCACCGTCTGTAGCGTGGTATATTTTATTGATTGTATCATATTAGGAAACTGTATTTCGAAGTTATATTTCAAGCAAGGTTGAAACCGGTTATTATATATAAGGATGTTGTTTGTAAACTGGACCCTAGCTGGTTCCATAATATAAATAAACCTATGGATATTTTTAGGTATACACGTTTTGTAGTTACATATAAAAATGTGTATGTGTATTAAGCGTTCTGTTTATGTTTCATAGTATTTGGTATTCGATACATAACAACAAGTGCAAGAGTTATCTCCTCACTGCGTGTGAGATTCCCAAAACACGAAAGGTCTACAGTTTGAAATAAAGACAATGCAAACTATCATGTGAATAAATGAAATAAATCATCATTTGTGTCGAAGGAAACGACTTGATTAAAAAACTGCATTAGGTATGAACAACAAATATCATTAAATTCTAGATCATACAACAGTGTGTTTTCTGTTCTCAGAATCATCTTTGAAAACAACATGAAGAACGAGATATAACAAATAAGGGACTACGGAACTATCCCAGAAAAAAAAACATCCAGTGTGGAAACACCTCATCATATGTGTTTGCTTTATTCAGATTAACATTTTTATTATAACATGTATATTTAGTAAAATAGTTGATATATCTTTTGCAAAATGTTTCAAGATATTGCGATTAATTAATATATGGTATCAGTATTAGTTAAATTCGTACTTAAATAACAAGATTGATTACAGTGAAGGTTTTGTTCAAGAGACGTGGTACATTATTCCAAATACAAATATGCTAAAAGCTACTATGACATAATTTATACCGAACAATTACAATGTATAACAAATAATAATCAGCAGAAACCGAGTGGATGCTTCGTTAACATCAAATAATGTACATTTAAACCACCAATCCAGTAGCATTAACCTGTTTGGTTTTTGGTATGAATTGCATCAGTGCGTTTTCATTTATGACAGCTTTTGCAAATATTTAAGACGGAATACACTATAATAAATGTGTTTTGTTCTTTCTCGAAACATCTCGGGTCGTCTGTATCATGGTAGGAGTATCGTTAAACTGAGATGTTGAATTCATCACTTGGCCAAGTATTTCAGCCAATTAAACAATCATTTTCAGTAAAATAGTATGGTCCAATTAAAGACCCTGCACGATAGCTAATCAACCTGATAAGTGACAAATTTCCAATCAGTCGCACTGAACCAATGAGACATCAAGTAGAAAATTAGAACGTGTATGCTTTGAATGGCGACACTATATCACATATGTTCAATCATATCACAAATAGGAAAATATCATTGACAAGTTTAAATATACTACTGGGGCATTACACAAGACATTTATAGAATATGAAATTGATCAGTAATGATCAAGATCAAATGTACATCCTTGTCCTTTTCTATCAAAGAAAAGAGCAATACAAGTTGTAGGTAGTGTCATTACTCCTCTCGACAACATATACACATTTTATTGTTTCAGACCTCTATACTCTGTCTAATGCTACATAGGTATCCACTTTCAGTTAAAACCGCTCCAGTGGCCTCTGATGGTTAGAGCGCTGGCCTCGGATGTGGGAGGTCGCGGGACTGAGACTGCATTAATCATTACTTAAATGTAAACGGAAGCTATAACAAAAAACATCATTTCAAAGCTGGATTACGTAGAACAGGAAGACGAATTCCATGTATCTCTCATTCGCCCTTTAAGTCTAAACAATTTACAAATTCGGTCGTTAATTTAGATAATCTGATGCAAATCATTGTTAAATCGCTACCCTTTTTGTTAACTATTCCAGATAGACAAGTGTGTATTGCAGTATCCAATGACCAAACATGATGATCACCAGAAAAACGAATAGTAATAGTCAATGTTATCAACGATCAGGATATTGACATCTTCGTTCTGACAGAAAAATTGCTAAAAACATCTGGCGATTACCCCAATTGATCGGATCTAACACCCGCCGGTTACGCCATCAAAGCGTGATACCGCCATTCTCGCGAAGTAGAATTGCATTAATCGCAAATACTTCCATGATACAATGTCTTAAACACAACACAAAGAGAGCATGTTCTGCGACACATCGTTTGAACTAGACCAAACAACGATCACTCTGGAACTAAAGTCAGTCATTTTTTCCTTCTGATTCCACCGTCTCCCGCCTAGTAGAAACAACGAGCTGACTGAATTTTTTTGGAGGACTTTCTGACTCTCCTGGTGTATAGAAATTGGATAGGTTGCAACTTAATTATTTTTGGAGATTTCAACACTTGGACCGGAAAAGCATACACATCAAAACTCTCATATTTTAGACAAGATTCTTCATAAACCGAATGATAATATTACATGGTCCATACTTGTATCCAACGGACTTGCATCATATCACCTCAGCATAATATGCCATCTGGATGTATCAGTCCTTAACCCTCCACCATTTTATTAATTACATAAACCTCCGTATGACAAATATAAAACCAAACGTTTGCATGACATCCAAGCCATCCTAACAACTTGCTCACCTCCTACAGCAGAATAACTCCATAATTGACTGCGTTCATTGCATGAAAAACATCCCCAAGCCACAAAGTGAAAAGCATCAATTTAAAAGTGTTCTCCATCGTATAGATGTGTTAGAAGCCAGCTTACTAATGCTAGAAGACACCGACGTAAAGTAGAGAGGCTTTGATGTTCCAAAGGACTCACTATTTTATAAACAAAGATATGAAGCCGCAGATAAAACGTCACAGACATATTCCATTTTGCCACATTTGTCCACTACAGTACTAAGATGATAGAGAGTTCTAGCTGCAAAAAGATCTTGACATTGCGAACAAAATAATATCAAGGAAGTAATGTACACCACTTCCAACTGCCGTCTCTCCAGTATACCTTCCGGAACTGTTTGCAAATGTCGTCTGAGACAATATACAAACGATTAGAGATAAGCTTGACATATCAATTTTAATTGACTCACCGTTACCATATGGTTGCGATACATAATTTCAGCGACAACCATTATCATCACTTGAACCTGTCTCTATGGAGTTAGTACGTACAATTGTAATGAAGTGTGTACCAATGACATGTGAAGTTCCAACATCACTGCTGGTGGAGTGCTGAAATCCAATATTGCCTTCACTAACTGATGTTATTAATACCTCTTTCTGATTCGGGCAATTACCATCTTTTCTCATATCTGCCATTATAAAGCCTTTCCTGAAGAAACCAATACTCGACCATAAGGATTTAAAGAACTGGCGCCCAGTTTATAATATCCCGTTGATATATAAAAAATCTTAGGAAATGTTGTTCTATCTCAACTTATATCTAAAGTAAAACAGTCGTTTTAGTAATGTACAGTGTGCATATCGATTTGCCACAATACTTAAAGTAGTATTCTGAAAGTAGTTAATAACATTGTACCTGATTTGGATAGCGGAATGTTTCCAATTATTGTCCTCCTTGGTTTTACTGCAGCATTGGACTCAATAAACCAGGATATATTACTTCGCCGTATCCATCATGTATTTGGCCTTGACAATACAGCTTTACCGTGATTCACGTCCGAGTTAGTCAACAGAACACAATTTTATATATAATCGGACTAGATTCAAGCCCAAATGATCTATGTTGTGGTGTTCATCAAGGTTATGTTTTTGGGCCTGTTCGCTTCATTATGTTCACACTGTCGTTACCAAGGGTCATATATAATCATGAAGTGTCTCATCAATTGTATACTGATGACATCCAAACATAAAAATCTAGCCACCCAAGTGAAGTAGTAACGACCATCCAAGGAGTAAAGAGGTGCATTTCTGAAGCAAAATCATGGATTTAATGTAAAAAGCTGCAGATAAAATATGATCTGAGGCCATTCTGATCACAGCAAAATCACTTTCTCATTCGCAATCTTTACTTCAAACATGTTTCTCTAACGTATACTTCAATTTAGTTGGTACATTTCATCAAAGACATTTAAATGCACAAGTAACACAATAGGCAAACTGGATTGATTTATCACGAAATTTTACGAACTTTGCTTTCCAATTAGATGATAACAAATGTCTGTACATGCATACCATAAAGACCCAGTTCTGTCTTTATTTATATCAGAACACATATATAATTATACATTTCCTGGTTAAAGTAAACCGTGTAATAATGTTATTTCTGTTCCTGTGTGGTAAGTGTTATTACCTTATTGCGTATGCCTCATCAATAAGGAAGATGAATATTATCCCCAACAAGCCATTTGAGAATATGCCAGATGGATTCAATGCTGAGTAAACATGGAGTAACTTCAAGAACTTTCAAGAGCTTTCCAGTGGTATAAATACTTATATAAGTACACGAACCTTAATACCGCCAGTTCACTTTAGCTCCAACTGCATAAGTATATACATATCTGCATTTTCTGACATAGTATAAAATTTATGCAACCATTCGGGAGACGTATGCTGCTATGTATGTGGCCAATTTATGAAGACAAGAAGCAAATTAGTACTCAGTGGAAGAATCTGCTAAGATTTGTGAGACATACATGACATATGTTTGCATGCCTGTCGGGCATCAAGAAAACACATGGACAGTTGCAATCACTGTGATAATTATGTAGATGAAGATGGACAGTTTTTGGTCTGAATTTGATTTTATAATAGTTGTTAAAATTGCTAAACTTGTTACAATAGTAAAAGTGTTTAACTTTAAAGGTTTTACAATGTCGATTGTTATTGAATAGAATAAATCATATATGAAAACTGAGTCAAATAAATGGATTTCATAGGATAGTACAGAGGGGAAAAGAGTGCCATGAAGTCATGCATTACCTGCACCCACTCTTCCGGAGAGAGAGCATTCGTCGTCTGAAGAGGGCAGCTATTCAGAGAACGATGTAAACGTTGTTGCACCAGATGCCAATTTCAAAGGGCGAGTTTAGAAAAGAAACCCATACTACCCCAATCAAAAATGACCTCAACGACATGATCAGATCTTATGGTGTCACCAAGTCCAACGCCGATCTTTTGAAATTTATTCTCAAGCAGTGGAACAAGTTTGATTAGAGTATGATAGCAGCAACGCAGGAAGCGTCACTAAGTTTTTTAAAGCATTTTCACCCGTCAAGAAAGGACCACGCTTCTGCCACAGATAATCTGAATCATTTGTTATCATAATGTATGGCTCATCTTTATTGACAACTTAACTTGGGATCTCAAAGTCGTGCTGCTCTATAATGGAACCTGATACCGGTCTGTACGCCTTGCTCACTCGGTACACTTCAAAAAGGATTAAAACAGCACGAAGACCTTGCTGGACGCTTTCATGCATGATGAGTACGGCTGGAAAGTTATATAAGACTTCAAAATGTAGCATTCCTGGTGGGTATCCAAGTCGGTTGCCCAGGTGACCCTGCTATATTTGTCTTTGGGACACAACCGGGCACTAACACTAGTGCGACTAGCTACAGCGCGGATCTTGTTATATAAGAAAAGTAACATCGTCATGTTGGTGCCACCGGTGTTTTCGTCGGATCAAAGATAAGGAAGGTTCTGAAGTGCAATGAGCGCCTTAAGAAGCTCAAACGTAAGGATAAATCGGCTTAGAAGAAAAGCTTTGTTGTAGGGGTTCGGGGATTCCTGGGCAATCACAACACCAAACATATGCAGAAATAGTTGAGACTACGGCAAATCATGTTACATTTTCCAGTCTAGTGAAGTATCTCTTAAGATGTTGATATTTTGTCGCTCTGACAGCTATCTGCCAGTGCACTGTCAACACTCATACCTATAGACTCATCTTCGTGTCACATTGCCTTAGTTAGTCAAGCAATGTTTGTCCTTCTCGAGGCTGGAAGTGGCAGTAATTAAGTAAACTGTTCAAGTTCCTTACAATTCCCTTTGACAAACAATTTAACAAGATAATAGATAGAAAGATAGACAGAAAGATAGATAGTTAGATAGATAGATAGATAGATAGATAGATAGATAGATAGATAGATAGATAGATAGATAGATAGATAGATAGATAGATAGATAGATAGATAGATAGATAAATAGATAGATATATAGATAGATAGATAGATAGCTAGATAGATAGATAGATAGATAGATAGATAGATAGATAGATAGATAGATAGATAGATAGATAGATAGTTAGATAGATAGATAGATAGATAGATAGATAGATAGCTAGATAGATAGATAGATAGATAAATAGATAGATAGATAGATAGATAGATAGATAGATATGTGTGTGTGTCTTTCTATGTCAAGGACATGTATTAACAAACATTTTTATTTACTTATTAAATTCATGTACTAGAGTTTCTTTTTGTGCGTTCAACGATTCTTCATGTTGAAAAATGTGTATTGTCTCGTATTTCATACTAGTGAGCTCGGTTAATTTTATGCCACACGTGCGAAGTGCTTTTGATGACATGAACCGAATAACTGTAATGCACAGACAATATCTGTGTACAAATACCTCATCGCATGGAAATATCTTTACCCCACGGAATGAACTCACACATCTCCAGCTGTAGAGGTATATAATTTTAAATTATTTCTCATATATCTGATAAAACTGTTGTATTACAATGTAAATTTGTGAATGATTTGTATCTTTTGTTTATGCAGAATAATGCACATGTTTATATGCGCGTTTACGACTGAGCGAAGGATTTAAATTAGGAAAAAAAGAGCCTTATTTTTAAGACATGTTAAGTTTACTAGGATTCTTATCAAGTATCGTTAGGTTTATTTCTAAATTTAATGTTCTGTAAGTATTGTGACGCTAATATTATCCGTATAACGTACTGTGTATAACATTATAACGTTTTCATGCACGTGTGACACGGTATTGGATATGTTTCCAGCTGCCCAGCCTCTGGAATGTCCAGAGTAGAGAGTGCCCAGTCTCTGGAAATGTACAGTATCCGGTGTAGCCCGGTGTTGTCCAGTGTCTGGTTTTCACAAGTGTATGGAATGCCAAGTCAATAGGTTGTCTCAGGTGTAGAACTGTCCAGTGTTTGGAGTGTCTGATCTGTAGTGCTGTCCAGTATCGTGTGTGGCAGGAATGTACATTATCCGTTGATGTCCAGGATCTGGAGTGTCCGGTATCGTCCGGTGCTGTCGAGTGTGTAGTGTCCGGATCTTCTTGAAAGTGATGAGCCGTCTGGAATGTTCAGAATGGCTACAGGGATCCGAGCGTTCCAAGTATTGGAGGTATCGATGTCTACGTGGTACAAGCTGCACATCCTATCATAGGAATTATTCATTGCAGCTGTGTAGCTAAACTATAGCAGCCGTCGAGCTGAAATACAGTGTTCTGACAGCGGTTTATCTCCTTGCATGTAATCTTTTAGCCGTCGGCTAAATTGTGGGGTTCATAAAATCCATTGTATATTTCGGGACTGTAAAAATCTGTCCTTTTCATTTGTATAAATTTTTCATTTGCATATTTTCACTATGAATGAATTCATTCTACAACATGAGTAAAATGCTGTATTTTTTGCTAGCTGAGTAAACGGTATCCATCTTTCCATGCTTTGTTTTTGTACAGAAAAGAGGCTACACTGCGATCTTATCAAACTCAAGCACAGCTTTTATTCGTTAGCTAAATCAGATTTTACGTGTATTCTTTCGTAAGAAGGATGACATTAGTTGTCGAACATTATCAAACGCATTTGGGTTTTGATAACGACAATAATTGCAAAATGAAAAGTCCAGGAAAATAACTTTAAGCTTCGCTAT
The DNA here is from genome assembly GCA_029339505.1 of Unio delphinus. NCBI lineage: Eukaryota > Metazoa > Mollusca > Bivalvia > Unionida > Unionidae > Unio > Unio delphinus. The sequence continues at coordinate 573,116 of JAQISU010000330.1, forward strand.
TTACTTTTTTTCAATAAAATATAAAGTCTAGAACATAACGTTTACGCTATGACTAATCATGCCATTAAGTGTGTTTCATTATAATTTAGCGATACATCGATTATATCACACCAGTTCATATCCAAATTGTGTACACAAAGAATATTGCAAAACCATTGAATGATAACATATTAACAATATCAATAAATATGTCCTGAAAAAACCGTAATATAGGGTTTGAGTCCGTTAGAAAACTACTATTTTGGTTGGCTTGTCATGATCAAAGTTGGAGTTCAAGATTTTAATGATGTCTTCGACCCTTAAGATTTGAAATATAGTGGTTTGCATGTTCTGCCGCGTGAACAGTTGGAAAATCGTTCTGGACATATCTGGAAATGCCGGGAACAGGCTTAAACTGAAGAATGAATAATTGTTTTCTAAACATCCAATGTCTCCGTAGCAGATGGTGGATCCTATTCTTTTGCAAACCTCAATTGAGTTTACAAACGATTTTCGGAATATATGATAGTCAGTCATATGCGTAGATTAATACTATGTAGCCAGGACTATTTATTGTGAGGAAAAGTCTAGTTCATACATTGTATGGTATAATATAACGTACATCTTAAATACAAACAAAATGGTTAGGAAAATCAAAAAGACGAAGGTATAGATGATTTGAATGTGCTTAGCTGAAAACGTTTGAAACAGTTCAAGCAGCCAGAAGTATACACAGCTATCTAAAATTTCAAGGATATCGATACGATAGTTTCATTCTTTTGTTTTGACAAAATGGAAAACATCCATTGTCGATAAATGTTATTTTAGAAACGTGATAATAAATAAGTTAAATTGTTGAATGTATTAAAGATATATAGAGGATTATACATATGTCTAAAGCCCAATGCATAAATGGTAAGATGAAACATTTAATGCTAATACGACGAATATCAGGAGGCGATTAGTAGCATCCAACATGATGAATTGTTTCTCAATTTGACAAGCATTGTTTAAACCCCATTCGCTGTTAAAAAGCTTTTTCATGAAGAATTTAAGCGTACCAGATAGTGTATTTGAAAATAATCAGTCACCAGATCAATAATTAAATGCAATTCGCACAATGTATTTCAATTATTTGATGATTATACTATCCATCTCGCAAATCATTTACAATAATCTCAAAGGTAAAACCGGTTAAGTGAACGAATATGTGTCGACAATATTACAATATATCTAAAATATTATGAATAAATGAAATTAGTGCAAGAATAAACATTGTCTCAATAAAATCAACTTTGAACTGATGTAATTTCCTGTCCGAATAACGTAACAATAAACCTGTTAGTAAAATGTGTTATATCATCGGCAGATAAACACAATAGTCTGTATTACAATAAAACTATTAGTATATGAATACATTTAAGAATAAATGGATTTTCTTAAATTGCAATAAAATACATGGATATCTTATTAAACATAAACAGTAACCAACCCAGTGCTTCCAATAAATATAATATTACCATTTTAAGGTATAATATATTTTATTGTCATGTAATAATTTTAATTATGTTGACCTATTCTGATTATTTAATTAAACAAAATTGCTTCCTCATGATATTTTTTGTTAAACTTTAAAAGTGAAGATCGGTATAATCACGTATGTTTATAATTTAAATGTAAGACATCGATGCTTTTGGCTAATAATACTAGCGATATTTGGCTGGTTGTTGGAGGGCATATGCACGCGCAAACAATATGTCAATGATTATGATCAAACCAAATCTTAAAATAATTTTATTCATATTGATGAAAGAATCCAGTTCGATATAAATGATAGATACACCACCAATTGATAATCATAAATAGATAGACGCCGATAAATAACCATTGAAACAATATTAACAGCAGATGGTTGTTCTGATTAGTTGTATCGTTTAATCAAACTCTTCAAGAATAAAGTTCTCGTTCACTGGTTATTTGATTGCGCGGCAATGTAGAGGAAAAATGGTTACATCCTTCCATAAACAAATGTTTCATATCATGAAGGAATAATTAGTTTAGTGGAATCTAGTCAGGCTGATTTTTGTTAATCAACTATAAACAAATTACATCATTAATTGCATATTACACAAATTATAGATCGGATTTGAAAGTAAATATATTGCATACTGTATACAACGTGAATCAAGTGTCATGGTTTAAAAACGTTCTGAATATGCGTCAGTTCTATTCAAATGAAAACGTAATGCTTCTTATGAAACAAAAACAACAATTGAGATTGTTTGACCAAGAATTCACATACACTGAACATCGGACGATAACGATACCGTAATAAACGTATTAATATAATTAAAAGTATTCAAAAATTCAAGTTGTATCTGAAAGTAAAACTAGTTTTAATATAACAAAGCTATCATTTTTTTTTCAAACCGCTTTATTGTCAAGCAGGTGTCTTAGACACAGTGGATAATTTATGTAAACCTTATACTACAACTAATGGAACAGAAATATGGTGGCTTGTCATGATGTGATACGCTGGTGGAAATTATATATTTTTAGAAATATGTGGATCATATTATGGAGTATATCGATTATGATGATGACTTAGAATACCAGAAAAATGATCTTGTCCTTTGTTCAGAATGTAAACGTAGGTGTAATTGGGAAACTGTAAGATTGTGGAATTCGTGCGCCTAAATTTGAAGATGCATTCCGTCATGTTTACGGATGATGAAAGAATGAACGTATTGCGTATTAGTCAGATGAAATCAGGATCGTCGCTGGTATGTATCCGCATATCAGCATTATTAAGATACAATTTTGTAACAGACGAAGAAAAGACAAATAAAGATGTAATATGGTCTCAGGATCATATGTTATGTTTATACAGGAATGAAATAAAACAACAAAGAAATCATTATCAGTCGTTGATATTAAAGCCGAATATGATTGATACAATCAAGGAGCTATACAAATAGACGTTATAAAGTGACAAATCCTTTTTTATCATAATACTATCTGTGCATGACATGTGAGATAGATTTTGTTTTAAATGTTAAATACGAAGGGTTACAGTTAAAAGATGGATCAAGCGAACTTTACAGAGAGTTGCATGATCCAGCAACACTTATTGGAGACGATGGCAGTGAAGCTACTACAAAATGATTGGGAGCAGGTTAGCTAGATAAGTTGTGAAAAGTTCAGGAGCGCAACATTTTAGGTAAAATATTCAATGAATAACAGCAACACTTAATTGTAACAAGAACACAATTCTATGAATTACCATTTCCACAACCATCAACATAGGTAAATTAATTGGAACAGATGACGAAATCAAATCAAATGAAGCCGACAATGAAGTAAAAAGCAGATTAAGTTCGATAAACACAATAAAACTGGACATGAACATACGCATGGGATTATTACAGAATCTCGCAAAGGTTACCATACTTACGTTCAACCAAATCCAACCACAATGAGATGTTAATTGTGGTCACTACAGATAAACTCAGATTAAAGCAAACCCGACTAGCGGATGCTGATTATGTCAAATGTGAAAGAGGTGATAGAGGAAAATGGTAATTGAAGATTCAGGTATAAGCTTTTAAATTACACCAAAAAAAATGTATTATCATAAAGTGATGAACATTAGTAGCCATTAGTTTCCGTTTTAATTTTTTTACCATCTATATTTTTCATTTCTAATATCCCGTTAAAATATCGATTATTATTTTATCGATACAGTTGTGGCGAAACAAATATCAATTATTATCCAAATTACAAATAAATGCATATTATACACATGCCTATTGATGTATGATTGTATCAATTCTGCCTAACAATTATTCGCTAATTACGTTATTGAGCATTGACTTAGAAAAGAACCTCTTCAAGATGACGTTTGTGCTAGCGGAAATGGGATAATGACATTGTTGTACGTTACCGGAACATGTACAATATCAAATTATTGTGAGATATATAGTGATAACCACTTTAAATATCATTGATGATATAATTTTTTCAACATTATCATGTGAGGTTTATATATCAAGTATGGAATAAATCTTCAAACATATTTTCATGTAACAAATATTTTGTTTAAAAAAAATCTCTCTGACTTAATACATTGTATTTACGTCTCACATTCGATTTTAACAGTCATATGCGCATATAGCCTTGTTATATCTTAGGATTTGTAATCTTTGACAAATTGATTTATCTCATCATAAGTTAATTAATTGACACAGCAATATGATCTGTAATTACTTTTTAGTTCAAGAAACTGATATATTTGGTTTTAATGTTATCAAAATCCTCAAATGTACATCTTAACTAGCAACATTATTATGAGTGTTGAAATAATGATACTAGTACAGTAATTTCCGTTTCTTTGTAGAAATATATAAAATGGTGTTCTTTGCATATTTCAACTCAATGTTATAATTTATTTTGTAATTAAAACATTTAATTTAATAATTACAGGAAGATTCCTCAAAACTTCTTTTTTTCGTACTGCAAGTGGAATAAACTTTTGTAATAGCTTGTATCTTGTTTTAAAAATCTAAATACTATTTATCATCATGTTATGCAAAATTATTTTGTGAATATATTTCTTTTTCTATGTCCTCTTTTGTTTTAAAAATTCATTTATTTCCTTGCTCAGTATATGTTGATGTTGGCTCTTTAATTTAATAAATAAGCAGAGTTTCAATGTATAAATGTCCACTCAATTCATTTTATACCTATGTCAATACATAATATATAAATGTTACTGAATAATTTCATTTGTATATAAATGGTTTAATTGTCATTGAATTACGTCTTATACTGATATACGATTCTATTACTATTTGTTTTGCGATTGTTATATCATTGGGCAAGTAATTTTGTGCTTCTTTATGTCTTTTATATTTCGTTTTTTGCAGTAACTTGTCATTATCACTGTCAGTTCAGTATTCATCAGTCTCAATATGTTTATCCAATTTTTTTAGTTGTTACAATATCTACTTGATATATTAAGTCCTTTCTCTTTTCGTCTTCGTCATCTTTTTTTTGTTTGACACTAACAGCCATGATTTTATCGTATGCTGTTTGGGATGTTTCCATTCTCTCTCTCTCTCTCTCTCTCTCTCTCTCTCTCTCTCTCTCTCTCTCTCTCTCTCTCTCTCTCTCTCTCTCACTCACTCTCTCTCTCTCTCTCTCTCTCTCTCTCTCTCTCTCTCTCTCTCTCTCGCGACGCACTTGAGAAAGACAATTTAATTTTCTTTTTCATTCTTAATTTATGCACTGTAGTTGACGTTAATGGGTGCACCCCCAATAACTCTATGGATTCCAGTTTTTAGCTGTCACTTTCAGTCTGAAATAGTTCACCCTCCTCTATCAAGATTGCATATCTGTTCGTTAAAGCAATGTCTTTTCCTTATACGGTGTACAATGCATCTCTGTCTTATCGGGGCTTAGATACACACCCATTAGTCGATGTTTTGTTACTCCTCTATGCTCCCGTTACATCTAAGATGGGCATTTTATCATCATCTACCTCTTTGTGTATGTCTTACATAGCTGTTCAAAATTGTCTCTAATTGTCTATGTAACTCTTCCTGCTGCTTTGTTTTAGGGCTTCGTGGATGGGGGAGCGTGCAACTTTGCTAACGTAGGGTGGTGATGATTGGGGATTTTTAAGCATATTGGGACATATCCCGCTTGTTTGCATCTTGGACATTTTTAGTCCCATCCACTTCCGGTATACAACGACCTAAGCAAAAAACATATGACTTACAATAATGTAGGAATTTGTTTGGCATTCTGTTTCAGAACTGTCATAATTCATGCTTCTGACTTGACCTGTCAAAATTCCCATACTGCCATTTTACATTCCCACACTTTTGTTTTTAGTTTTGCCGTGATGATAACATCCTTCAACACAACCTTCCTGACCATGGCGTCTGTTTCATGTATATTAGCTTCAACCCGATGGCATCTCTTTAATTAGCGAATTACCAAATCTTTTCACTCGTGTATGATTCCCATGACTTTAAGAGCCAAACGTATTTCAGATTGCCTAGGGCAGTTTGCTTTTTCACCAAAACCAAATGGGCACTCCGATTGGCAAAAAGGCAAAAGTCTTTAATTCGTTACATTCCCTTCTAGCTGTTTATGAAAGTACGTGTTAAGTTTAGTTCCACTTGGCTGTACTGCTCCATGATTCATATTTCCTAATTGCATTTGGAACAGTTTAGTCTCACTCTGATGAAAATATCGCAAATTTTGTTGCACACCACTGTTAAAACAGATGCTGGTTAGTAAAAATGAAACAAAATACAACATTGAGTCGGTGATGGTGTTCTTTGATTTTTGTTCAGTTTTATATATGTCTCCATATATGTATTCTCCAGTAAAGTCTAGATTAAAGAATCGTTTTTTCTTAAAAAAAATGTAAAAATAACTATACAGAGTGAGCAATATTACTGCTTGCACAGGAACACCAACATGAATACACAAAATCACAAATGGGTATTATCTCTTGAAATATGTTGTGTGTGTGTGTACTGAGCAGCTTACGTCAATTCATGTATTGTGATTATAAACGATGAGTTTACTTCTCAGCAACGAGTATCATATTTGTTTATGGTAAGCAACACTTTGATATCTATTTAACTCAATAGTTTAGCTGAGACACCATTTCAACATTTACAATGTGAACCACATTATCTTTAGGCTGTTGAGTAATAAATAGGATAATAGGTGACACGTGTTTTGTTTGTGTAAAGGTTCTCTTTAGAAACGTTGCGAGTGGGGGTGCTGCCAGTATTAATTTAATTATTACAGAAGACTCACCCTGGCTCGTCCGTGTTAGAAATTGAAGTCGCAATAGAGAGATGCAATGCGTCCAAGTTCCCAGTCAGCGAAGCCGACAGTTACGTTACTGAATATAAAAGGTGAAATTCAAATAATAACACGTTAATACCATACAATAACAGATAGTCATTTCTCAAAGAAAATTCAATATTTAAAAGCCAATCACTCGTGTTTAACTGGACCAAGTTACGGCCGTTTTCATCATATGATGTGGTGTGATAGAGATTCGTACTGCCCGTGTTTCTAGTCATCAATTATGCTTCTCAGTACTAGTACTATAGTCCCACTCTAGTCCGTCTAACTTCTGTCTCCGTTCCTTCATTTCTTGTCTCCCAGAGACTCAGGACCAAATGTACTAAAATATGACCCTATGTCTTCTAATAATCAGCTGGTCTCTAAACGTTTCATGTGCGAACACACAAGAATATTAGCATATTCATATACCTATCTAGACTCACACTAAACAGCAATATATTATCAGATAAGATATTACCTTCCTTGGCCATGCATTCGAGCACATCAAAATACCCATCCTTTCTTATACGGTGTACAGAGTATCAACAGTTTAACATGCAGATATCAGTAAATTTCATCGCATGGTATATTCACTAGTATTATTTTGAACAATATCACATAATCAGACGCATTTCTATCCATTAAAACATCTACAAAGTGTACACATATCAACAGATCCATACGTTGATACATCCTTACATATTACTTCAAAACTAATAAAATATCCCAATTAACTAATGTAACCACTGCAACCATTATACAAATTTATTATTTAATTCAGCATTTTTAATCTAAAAGATCTCATTAATAATTAGTTACTACGAATTAACCAATCAGCGAATTACATTACAATATAAATTATTTACATAAACATTGTTCATATAAGAACATATGCATGTAGATCAAACACTACAAATACATCAAACACTACAAGTAGATCAAACACTACAAATTGTAATTGTACATACTAAAGATTCTAGTACTGAAGTATATATACTGCATCTATTTAAAATACAACTACTTTCCCGCAATAGATTACAACAAATGAGCAAATAAGTCACTGATCTAACCTAATCTTCTTTGTAATTCCCAAAAAAGAACGTTTCACGCCAAATTGGAATGACGTCGGAGTAGATATAACTTCCCGCAAGATAGTTTAGCTACTACTACCGTTTAGTTCTGAATATACTAGATTTAAGCTTGTTATTTAAGCTTGTTATTCTAATGCTGATCATGCCTTGCTGAACTCGGAGTGGATTTCTTTCTACCCATGGTCTATATAAGTATTATGCATTGCCCCCTCCCAGGCGGTCAGTAAAGGGTGGGCTTGCGACCACCACTTGATGTATTCGTTTTTAAGCCAAATGCGGCAATTCAACACTTACCTGTGAATCGCGCCCTACCATGAAAAGTTAATATGGCTAATGTATACACACTGGCCTGATACTTCATATTTCTCAAAGCTGACGTTCGTAATATTTATGACGCGTAATTATCAGCCTCCATGCCTAGCGTATACATTTTGCAATGTGCTACTGTTCCTTACTTACAACGTGACAAGGTCTGTGGATTTGATTTCCATTGCATTGAATGAAATGTTTTTGTTCTAATTTTAGCACTGTTTCTACATTATCGAGATAATTATAGAATAGTATTTGAAAACAATAAAATAAGCAAATGTCCAATGCCGGTCAGTGTTTGAACAAACACCTGCTACACAAATATCCATGAGATGGCTTCTGTATACAGCATAGGTATACTAGGTATACGTTCAATGTTAAACTTAAAAATATCCTTTTGAAGTAAACTGTCTCCGCCATCCTTGGCCGTTATATAATGCGCTGCTTTTACACTCTGATGGTTCTTAGGCATTTCGTTCTAATGGAGGTAACTCGTGAACTCCAACATATGTCGCATTGACGAAGCGGTACATTATCTGCTCTCTGCACCTATTTGAGGATAGAATTAACATTTAGGAGCATTGGCTGGCGAAGATAGCGATAGTGAAACTTAGGACTAAAACAATCGGAAAAATATAAAGAAAAAGATCAGATAAATGATATCGATTTGGTCAAGAAATGTGTTATATTTGAGAAAGTTATAAAACTTGCTTCAGAGATAAAACTAGACTTGTTTTGAGTGAATATCAAAATATTATGAATGCTTCTTAATCCTACTTTCACCCAACTGTTCTTGTATGAAATAATGCATCCAGACAAGCTAACAAAGCAGTAGAACTGTTTTTAAAAGCTTCAATTTGGAGAAAAAGAATATTAGATATTGTGTTCAGCTGGAAAATTATGCATGTAAGACGGAAAATACAATGGTATACAGAAAGTGAAAATATGTAGTTGGGATGGGTAACTTAAGTTAGCGACAGCAATATTAATGTACCATTATTGCACAAACATTTAGTGGGGTTTTTGTGGTTGTGCGTAAATATATATAAAAAATAAATAAATAAATATATATATATATATATATATATATATATATATATATATATATATATATATATATATATATATATATATATATATATATATATATATATTACTGGCTGTGGGTTTCGTCGTACCAATCATGTTAGTCTTTCTTACTGGCAATATTCCTTATACCGCGATGAGCTTTTTCACCAATAACAGTTATAGCTTTTATCGATAATTGTTTTGCGATTGGTGCAATCCTTGCAAATAATCATTGAATAACACTAGCAAGACCATCTCCGTACATTGTTCTGTTTATACTCTGACCACGGTTGGTTTGTAATGATGATAGTGTATGCTCATCTTATTTGTAAAATTACCATCCACGAAATTAATGTCCGCGAATATCAATAAAAAAAATCCGCGGATCAAACACTAGAAACCATGCAAAATCAAGGATGTGAACAATTGCAAAGAAATATTACTGCAAATGCAATAGCTAAAAGCGGTTTTAGTTTGCGATTTAGATCGCAAAATATATAATAATAATGTTCAAACAATCGTCTGACGAAGAAATTTGATATAGACGCACCGGTATTCAAAGATGAAGTTGTACGTGATTATCAATTGTATTCTTATAGCGCAATATAACATGATAGTCGATGAAAAATTGAACTTTAAGTTCAGATTACAATGAAATATTTTCTACCCGCTGATGCATTTACTGAAGTAGAAAGATAACTTGTAAACACGGATAATACGGAATATGCAGAAACAACACGGTTTGTGTTGTCAATAACGGTATTATGGCGCTGTTTAGTTAAACGATATTAATGATTGATGGAAGAGAGATTGAATCTATTGAGCATGATGTCGATATTGCCACAACAATAATGTGTTTAGCGAGATATGTTGATGATTATACAAGATCAGCAGGTCCATCGATGATGTTTGCTAAGTATATAACTGATAGCGCTGATCATCTTCGGTATGTTAAAGTACGGACACCACAAGATACTGCAGTTGATCCACAACCAGTTGAGTTTGAACATAAAGCTAGACCTCCTGGTGAGTTTTATATTTTAGTGATGTTAATGCTGCCAATTACACCATAGGGTTTGCAACACATATATCAATGTTGAAAGGACGTCGTAGTTTATTTTCATGTGCAATACCACTGTCCCATATTTTCATGTTTAGTGGAAATGTAAGAAAGGTTAACTTTGGAGCTTGCGAGAAGCAGGCGCTGATGCAACTCCAGTCGCTGCTGGTATGGTAAATATAACATAACTCTCATTGCAGATGCCAGTAATGACTCAATCGATCGCCGCAGATGAAAAATTACTATGATATACGGATATAATTGGTAAATAACTACTATCATGGCTAACAGTGACGGCAGATAGTATTCAGAAAGATACTAATGGCATATTTCAATGGCATATGTCATCGCAACATATGCGCCTCGACATATATTTTTTGCGGTACCGCAGTGTTAAATAGTGTGTGTCTACAAGGAACTGTAGATTAGCACAAAGCAGACTTCTGCATCCCTCATCGTCTTTCTTCTTTTCTTTGATTTTCCAGTAGGAGTCGAACTTTAATAAATTAGAACATTTCGTCAGTAAAGTTTTAACAATTTAGTTTGTGGATTATTCTTGGAATATGTTTTTAAATTTGATTCTTAAAAATTACAGTTCTTCTTTCATTTTTAAATATTTGAAAGGTTTTTGTTTTAACTTTTGTGTTACTGTGATTTAAAGCCCTAACACAACGGAATATATAAATATATGTGTGTGTTTACATGAATACTTTAATTATATTTCGCAGACTTCTATAATACTTGCACATACACGTAACCACGGATACGTATTTGGCCTTATCCATTGTTCCAAGGTAAATCGGCTAATTGCTATTGCAGACTGAGTTTAATCCAAAAAACGATCGTTTTTGAATTTCTCTTCACACGCTATATTGAAGTATAATGGAAAACATTATAAAGACACTTCACATATCTAAACCAGATGTATAATATAGACTCACTACAAACAACGCGACACATCAACAATGATGTTTCCACCAACAAATATACCTTTACACCTAGTATATATGGAACATAAACTAATGTTGACAAGTCATTTTAGGTTTGAAAAGCTAAAAACACTTGAAGGCATTTATACAACTTAGACCTAAAAGCATAGACATAACTCCTCATGTGTAATGAAACGCATAGTCTTCTGTTGAAGAGACGGAGACAATAATTTATCCAAACCTCCAAAATCAACGATGTTCATCATAACTGCATGCATATGTAACCCTGGCAACTTTACTCCTGTACATTTTAATACCTACATTTGCTCATATGGAACGTCCATAATTTCAGTAAATGATTCAGTAAAAAGACGGAAAATATAAATTACAGCCCAAAGGACATAGGCTCCGATTGGGTGAAATCATTTTTGTGCATATGTTTTCGTAATAAATGTCAAATGATTGTCAGCAATTACGTAAGTACAATTTGCTACTATATCCAATAAAAAAGAGAATATAACGCGTTTGATTAGAACATCTACATTACATTCCTAAAGATATATCATGTTTTATCTCCTGATTCATAATTAATGTCATGCTGGCAATCCTCATATTGACAGCAAAACCCCATATGAGCCGATTATAGACCAGATGATCGCATTTAACGCGAATGGTTGAATGGTCGAATTTAGTTTATTTCGCAGTGTCACGAGTTAGAATAATAAATCGACTTCGTAGAGTGATTTTAAATTCTAATGACACCAGAAACGAAATTGCCAGCTATAACATATAATGATATAAAAAAACTCGATGGTTACCAACGATGTGACAAAAAATATATAATCGTGACTTTGCTATTGATGTGGAATTTATAATGATATTAATACCAGGGCAGTATTCGTATAAAAATCCAGCAGAATTTACCGCAGACAGAAGAAATAGCAGTCTTCATCATACACGGGAAAATGTTATGCTGACCTGTCTTGAGTATAATAGACGCAGAGGTGCTAGTTAAGTGATCGCGACGGTAATTGTGTATCCTAGGGTATCACTTGCAACTGTTCACGTGTAAATCCACGCAAATGAGCAGTTGAATCTAATCTATCAACTACAGGTCTACCCGTGGATCTTACTGTGCTATACATTGTGTGTTTAGTAAAACTCCAAATTGGATTAGTAGCCCTTTTTGTTACCAACTTCAAGTTCACCTGGTTCATATAAATATATCGCAGTCACATTACCAAGGTTTTTGTTTTGAAAGATCAGTTCGTGTGGGTATATATTTTCTATGGTCACGCTATTAGGTTTCATATTGATTGTTCTAGTAATTTAATTTCCTGTTGCATTTATCACACTTGGTAATCTTGCAACCCATTCACGAGATCTCTTGTGTTGTATACATTCCGTTCTCATATTAATATCGAAATAACCGCTCAGCAAGTGTTCGATTAAATCGTTCAACAATTGCCTGATCACGGTGTATTGCAGTAAGTCCTCGTCTGATGGTGACAGTATAATGTTTCATCAGCGATAATACTACACGCTAAACGTCCTTGCCAGGATCAGCCTGTAATAGATCTGTCCATTTTACAGGTCCCCGTCGATAAATTCGTTCAAACGCAGAATATAATTCTTTTCCCGTCTTTGTCAATAATGTATCTGCTTTTCTGTATATATTTGCAACATCAACGACGGTTAAAGCGTGCTTGTATGCCCGTCTTCTGACAATATCATGGGGAAGAAATAGTATATTCGCCTGATGAACATCATTTGGAACGAAGACATCAAAATTAGCAAAGTCAATTTGTTTAGGATGTGGTAGATATATTTGCCATATTGTCTGTCTTGATAACCAATATACTGCCGTAACGTCTTTTACTTTTGCTGCGTCGGCGATTTATTAATTAGTTATTTACCTCTCCAGAATCCCTTTGGAGAATAATAAATATATTCCATAATAATATTAATCAGCTGATTAATATACCGGCACCTGGCACTAGTTTTACCCTTCATCACAAATCTTACTAACCAGTTAGCTAATGATTCCTTGAAAGATTTATTCGTAATAGATTTTAATGCGTTAATCCATTTCACATCTACGAAATGTCTATGCTGCAGATTGTGACTTTTATAATACATATCATTTATAGGATATTCACCTGGTTTTGGTTAGTCTTGACTGTAAAGTCAGATATCAAGTCTGTTTCCAGGACGGCAACAATTATATCATGGAAGATGTTTTTCTCCTGGTTATTTACCTCACTTAGTCCATGGTAAGTTTTTCAATTTTGATGCAATATCACCGCATCGTTGTTGTTTAAAGCCATCACCTGATTAAACGTGTTTCGTCTCTGATTCCAACACACCATCTCGTTTCCAGACTTCCATTACGAACGCTTTGCAAACGGATTCCACATAATTAGTTTAAGCAGGCTTTGTTACAAGGAGTTATATAGCCTATAAACACTTGCATGTTTTATTTATTTTAAACATTATACATATATATATATATATATATATATATATATATATATATATATATATATATATATATATATATATATATATATATATATATATATATATCATCATCATCATCATCATCATCATCATCATCATCATCATTGGCCCCTAAGTCTCGGGAGACAATGCGGATAGCGCCCTTGGGGTGTAGTCTGTCTCTGGGTTGTTGGCATTGTCTCTTTGTGGCTCTGGAGACCTATGCTCTAGTGGCAGTCCCTTTTGCATTTTGTGCAGACATGCTGGGAAGCCCGAGTTGCTGTGGTTGCTGTCAAGTGTCCCTTTCTGACACGTTTCTCTGCTGCCCACTGGCCTCTCCTCGTATCAGCGACTTAAATACCTTTACTTACTGTCAGTCTCAAGGTGCCTCGGTCCTCGGCCAGCACTCCCCAGCCATCAGGTGCGATGTCACATGCCTTTAGGTCCCTCTTGCATGCATCCTTGAAACGGAGTGAGGGGCGGACGACTCTTATTGTGCCAGTGGCCAGCTGTCCATATGGGATGTCCTCTGGCAGCCTCCCATCCTCCATGCGTCGGACGTGTCCCAGCCATCGAAGGCGACGTTTGCTCACCAGGAAGAACATGTTGTGGGTGTTTGCACGCTGCAGAATTTCGCTGTTTGGGACACGGTCTTGCCAGCTGATTTTCAAGATGCGTTTAAGGCACCGTATATGGAAGGAGTTGAGCCGGTGCTCTTGCCTCATGTAGGTACTCCGTATCACTTCCATATAGAAGGGTGCTGAGAATGCAGGCTTGATAAACTTTGAATTTGGTTTGCACTGTCAGCGCGTTGTTTTCCCACACCCTCTTGGTCAGTCCTGACATGATGGTGTTTGCCTTTCAAAGCCTTCTGTCCAGCTCCTTATTGAGCGATAGAGTGTTGCTGATGGTTGACCCCAGGTAGGTAAAGTTGTTGACTGCTTCCAAGGTGACACCGTTGATTGTGATTGTAGGGGCAATGGTGGTATCTTGTACGCTGACCTTTGTCTTTTCCAGGCTGATGGTGAGTCCAGACTGCATTCAGTCATCAGCAAAACGGTCTCCCAGTTTATGCAGGGCTTCCTTAGTGTGTGCCACAAGAGCAGCGTCATCTGAAAAAAGTATCTCCCTGATGAGCATAGCCCTCCCTTTCGTCTTTGAGCGCAATCGTGCCAGCCTCCCATCGGATCTGGTGTATATATATATATATATATATATATATATATATATATATATATATATATATATATATATATATATATATATATATATATATATATATATATATATATATATATATATGACATCAGTGGAAGAGTCAACGGCGTAGGACAGAAGCAAGGAGATGAAGACCCCGAATAGGCTTGGTTTCCAGAACGCAGCCCTGCTTCACACCGCTGTTAACTGGTGAAGGAGGTTGAGGAAGATCCATCATACAGGACTGTTCCATTCATATCTGCATGGAAAGAAATTAACATGCTGCGGAGTTTTGAAAGGCAACCGATCTTACTGAGAACTTCCAAAAGACCCTACCTGCTGACGAGATCAAAGGCCTTGG
This sequence comes from Unio delphinus, assembly GCA_029339505.1. Classification (NCBI taxonomy): domain Eukaryota; kingdom Metazoa; phylum Mollusca; class Bivalvia; order Unionida; family Unionidae; genus Unio; species Unio delphinus. Next base: position 588,482 of record JAQISU010000330.1, read on the forward strand.
TGAAGTCGATGAACATCATGTAGAGTGTTTGACATTGCTCTCTGCTCTTCTCTTGGAGTTGTCGTAGAGAGAAGATCATGTCTGTTGCCGACATGCATGCTCTGAAGCCGCACTGGGATTCTGGGTACACACGATCTGCCAGCAACTGCAGACTGTTTAGTATGATGCGGGCATACACTTTACCAACGATGCTCAGAAGAGAGATCCTCTGTAATTATTTCAGTCACTGCGGTCGCCCTTGTTTTTGTAAAGGGTCACAATTTTGGCATCACGCATGTCTTGGGTGACTGCTCCTTCAGCAGAGGCAAAGTAGTTCGTCCAGTGGTTGGAGTAGTATTGGTTTGCCACATTTGATCACTTCGGGCGGGATGCTGTCACTACCTGGTGCTTTGTCCCTTGAGAGGGAGTCAGTTGCTTTGCTGACCTTTTCTAAGGTTGGCGCTTCGTCGAGCTCCTCCATGATGGGAAGATTCTTTATACTGCTGAGGGCTGCTTCAGTGACTATCGTTTCACGGGAGTATAGTTCTGAGTAGTGCTCCACCCATCTGACCACCTGTTGCCTACAGTCTGTGATCTTCTCTCCCGTCATATATTTCAGGGGAGCAGCCCCTTTCACTGAAGGGCCTAGAGATGTCTTGATGTCACTGTACATACCTTTTATGTTTCCGGTCTCGGCACTGCGCTGGATTCCTTCATACAGTTATTGCCAGTACTCGTTCGCGCACTGTCTAGCGATGCTTTGGGTGATGTTTCGAGCACTTTCAAGAGCATCATGCGTCCGTTAATTGGGGCATTTTTTGTATGATATAAACGCGTTTTGTTTCTCCTCGATTAGTGGTTCCATCCTTGTTAGGTGTGCGTTGAACCAGTCCTGACTGGGTCGTTCCTTTTTGCCAAAAGTGAACATGGCTGTTTTGTAGATGGCACCCTTCATGGCGTTCCACTTGGCTGCGGCGCCGTGCTCTGGCAGGTCCTGGAGAGCCTTGTCCAGGGCGGACACATACTCCTGTACCTTGGAAGAGACCGACATCTGTGCGGTGTTTATGCGTGGGTGTCCTTTTGGTTTTGAACAGTGTAGTGTATTTGGCTGTAGTCTCACCGTGCTGCTCACGATGGCATGGTCGGAGTCGCAGTCTGCACTGTGGTAGGTTCTGCTGGAGAGGACGCTGTTAAGGGCAGAGCGCCTGGTGATGACCAAGTCAAGCTGTAGTTTCCATGACACTTTGTGTTGTGGCGTACCCTTGAAAAAAGTGTTTGTTATGCACAGGCCATGGTAGGTGCACAGCTGCAGCAGTCTCTGACCGTTTTCGTTAGTCTTTCCAGTACCAAGATATCCGAGGCAGGTAGGCCATGATTCGTGATCCACACCTACTCTGGCATTGAAGTCGCCAAGGATAAAAAGTGATTCGTGTTTGGGGCATCTTTAAATCTGTTCATCCAGCTGCCCATATAACTGATCTTTGGTGTCTTCTGTAGACGAGAGGGTGGGAGCGTAGACACTAATGATGTTGACAGGACATGCAGCAGTGGTGACGCGGATGGACAAGAGACGCTCAGTGCCCCCTGTGGGAGGGTCTTCCAGGCCCAGAAGATTGTTTTTGATGGCAAAGCCTACTCCGTGCTGACGGTGCTCCTCAGGTTCGCGACCCTTCCAGAAGAGAGTGTAGTTTTCCTCTCTGAGGCAGTCATTAGAGGCCAGTCTAGTTTCCTGTAGGGCAGGTATGCTGATATTTAGCTTGGTGAGTTTTCTTTCGATGATGGCCGTTTTCCTGGTGTCATCCACTTTTGTGAGGTCATCGGAGATGCCTGTACACATAGTGCGCAGATTCCAGCTTGTAAATCGATGAGCTGGAGTCTACTATATTTGTTTCTTTTTCTTTTTGTCTGGTGTGGAATTTTCGTCTGCTTGTCATGTTAAGTACCACACTGAGAACCAGACACACACTGGAGCAGGCAGACGATGGCGGTTCAACGCCTTATTGACCGGGGAATGCTCGGCTTTAGGCGGGCGGTAGTTGGCCAGTGGGACACGATGATCCCTCCTACCGTCAAAGCTGACCCTTGGCGCCCCTTCCCTACGCCAATCGGGTGGGACTTATAACCCGTAAACATTTGGCACCAGTTTGGATGCAGGAGCTGCCGGAAGGAAGTCGTAGTCGACATCCAGCCGCCTTGGGGGCTCCACTCCGGATTTTCTGTCTGGGTTTACTCCCGTATCCTTTCCTTCTTCCGAAGATATCCACAAGGCAGTGGAACCATTTGGTTTTCAATCAGAGTTTTCTTCACCTAGAAACGTTGCCTTGACCAGGCTAACGAGCCTCATCTACCCGGGTTCGGAGTCAGAGTTTCTCTTCTCGTAGACTGGTTGCCTGCCATTCTGTCCTCCCAGTTATACCGCCGAGCACTGGGTCGCGCCACACAACAGGCTCTGTGAACACAAGGGGCCCAGCGTGTTGGAGCTGTTGTAGGCACAGTAGTGTATGAGAGGCTATATGTATGTAACCTCCTGTCCATCAGGGCAAGACAGTGGTCCTGCAGCGATCACTACACCTGGAAAGGAGAGGCTATGAAAGACGCTTCACTTCCCTTTGGCAAGCTTTTATAAAAACCAACAATTAATGTTGCATCTGAAACAAAAATAGCTACCACTGCTGGTGATAACAATACAGCGGTTCCAACGATAATAGCTGATACACAATTATATCAACAATAGCTACACGCCTGTGGTATTTTCTATTTTTTACTGTGTACTCATGAACGATAAAATCTTTAGTCTGTTTTGTCATTCACGCACCTGATTGTATCTGTATCGTGTACGTTAATTGTTCAGCTAATTATGTAAGTACGTGGTAGTTTAGCGATATATTGAAGATACCAATATTAATTCAAGCGGACTTTTTTCTTCGGGTTTCACTTCAAATGATACTAAGTTGTTTTGATCTAGTAATAGTAACATACAGCAAGTTGATCCCGTTAGTCTATAACACCTTGTAATCGTTTTAGTTACCGTACATATTGTAATGGCGAGTACTGAGAACCTGTATATACCGCTAACACAAGCGCGGTGTTTAATAAATATATCAGGTGGCGACCGCAATAATGATCCAGACGCTTATATACTACGTTTTCGTAGATATTTTGTTTGTCAAAGAGGTCAATGTCGATAACCACTGGACTTCTGAAACAAGTATTAATGTTAATATTAATGATTTTACGAAACTCATAAACACTTGTACATGATCACTATAATCAGATCTGCATGAAGTCATTCCATCATATATTGTCGTTATGGGATTAATCACTGTTTTTTATCGTCAAAGTTATTTTTCGTTGCAGCGTCATTGTTTGAATCTGTGAATATGCAAAAGAAACGTATTTGGTCAGATTAATATGTTTATACAGTTGTAGAATTAAATGAATTTTACATTTAGGCCTAAATTTCAACATTACTTAACTATCATTACTGGTCAACTTAATAAGATCCTTTTATTAATGCTTTTGCAAAACGAATTATATACTTTAAGAAAAGAAACAAATCATTCTTACTTTCATATCCTATACACATGAGATTTTAAAACAACATGTTTGTATGAAATATTAAATAACATACATTGAGAAAAAAAGTTTTAATATATGTAATTGTTTAAGCTGAAGATCCTCAAATTCTGGATTACCGCCAATCTTTCGGACATTTAAATTCGCTTGGTCTACAGCTAAACAGATAACAAGTTGAATTCCGACATTTCGATTGTTATTCATTGACGGTAAACCTTCATTATAAAATGAGCATTATTAACGTGTTTATATATATATATATATATATATATATATATATATATATATATATATATATATATATATATATATATATATATATACACCATACTTTGATGAGAGATCAATATTAAAAGCTTTTGTTCAGCTTCTCACTATGTTGATACCTTGGTCTACATTGTTTTTGGCAGAGTATTTACGATTTACAAAATATGTATAATTCAAGTCACTTTTTATCGAAATAAAGATATTGCAATAAACATCTCACCAGGGATGTATATTTGTTCAGTAAACTGGTATGTAGAGCTGTGGTCAAAATTTGATTTCTTTATAAACTAAATATTATTTTTATTTCCCTTAGGAACATGTAAACATGTGCTCTTAAAATGTTCAGTGAAAAGGGATGTAGATAATTAGATGAGCTAAATAGTCCTGCTGAACATGAATCTTTACTGAGTAGTGTGGGTCGGTATACGGTAGTGTTTAGTGACATAATCAACATAAAATGCAATTGAAATAATGGTTACTAAAATAGTATATAATGAATATGGTTTTACTACGGTTTAGTATATGTTTGAAGACTTGTAACGGTGAAGAAATAATTGTGAATTGAAATACACTGTTTTATTTGTGGCGAATATGCTGAAATAAAAACCAGATTAGAATTATAAACATAAATATGAACCACATATACATGGATAATACCAGAACGTACTGGGTATGCAATTTGGTTCCAAACCAATTATGCCATACGTCCTAATCATTCATTTACTCGACTAATACTTGTCTGTGTTTGTTTAATTTACAAATTCTAATCTAAAGCAATAATGATTACAATAAACTCACCGTTTATTGCTTTGATATCAATAGCAATCTATTTGAGAGTAATCAAGAAGGAAATATACATTCTTAATAAACGAATTCCCACCTAATTTCAACGCTTAGTTATTTAAATACATGTTTATATACATTATGTTATTAGATTCCACTTCTTATGTAAATTTTCTGCGCGGGATATATTTATTGCTAAACTAACTTTGCAAACCAAAGATTTTCTTTGCATTAGCTTTGTGTGGCATTCCATAATAGGTTTTCACGATTTTAAGCTTTACACATTGAAGTCATACATTCCTTACACTTGCGGATCTTCTGTTGATATCGGAAAACATAGCCTTGTTAGAGCACAAACCTTTGCTCTTTACTTCGACCTCTTATTAAGTGTACTGTAAGGCCATTGATTAGCGTCCCTATATATAGGAAACTGACAAGACCCAAGCCACATGTTATATCTTCATTCTGACTGTAAAACTCCAAGCTGATAACTGACGATGAAGTAGCATTTCATATTTTCTATCCTGTTGTACATGATCTGTACTCTATGCAATGAAGTCAATAAGAATAAAGAATATCTTCTGTGATATCTACTTGACTTATTAAATTGTGCATTACAACATGATATGCAATTCTTGATATTATACATGGTATCTTTAATTTCATGTTTGTGTTGGTATTGTCCTTGCGGTTTTTCGAGGTGGGAGGGGGCTAAGATATGAGGTAGATTAGCATACTGTTGAAAAATAAAAATCTTTAGTTTTTAATCGATTCTCCTTGCTTGAAGTGGTGACCTATACAGATGCATATACACAACAAGAGAACCATTACGGATTAATTCTACTAAAGTCTAATCCAAGGCTATAATATTAGACAATATTCGAAGTAAAATAAAATTCAAAACTACAATGACAAGGAAAGTCATTTAATTTAGTAGTTCTTGGAATTATTATTAAAATCTTAAACCAACCGCAAATAGGTTCAGTTCCACATTTGAAATTCGCCTTAAGTACATATGTTGTCATGTCTGTTTTAGCTATCTGTCTACTGCGTCTGTCCAGTTATTGGGAGATATGACGTAACTTGTTATCGCGCGTTTATTCGGTATACAGATTGATTGACTTTGATTCAAAATGGCAGTCGTGTTGCAATCATATTACCCAAATTGACAAATTTGGATACGGTCTGATGATATATCTGCGAGATAATTAGAAATATGTCAAACAGAGCCATTCTAATTAGACTGTGTTGCTAATATCGCGTTGAATATTACCACATAAAACACTTTGTAATGGGTGATTACTGACCAGGAAGTCAGAGAACAGTGTATGTTAGATGATTCATTCCACTGCCTGCTCGTTTGAACTCAAAGAACGAGGCGTTATTCTATGTACTAATTAGATCATACAACAGGACATTATATGGTATAAAAAGGTAATTTGATAACCAGTTTTATATTCCGCCATTTTAAATTCACTTACTAATCCAAATTTTACATAATGTAGCTTTACATTTCATGTAAAACAGTTGCATATCATGCTTATTAACTAGCATATGGAACTAAGGAGCTGATTGATACAGACATTATCTAGTAACTCTGGATAGCACACTTTAACATTGCAAAGTGGATATTACTTCGAATGAAAGAAGAACGAATAAAGTCGATCACTGCTACAGAAGACATACGTTTCGTTTGTTGTTGATAACACTAGTTACAAAGAATTAGTATGATTAAAGTATATTATACGTTACTTACAAACTAAAACTCAACGAACAAGTTTCCTTCCAATCAAAGCCTACGTTGTACACAGGCCAAGTCATTGGTAGCACAGAATGTCCAATGCGCATGATGTTGCATTGTGTGATGCAGTACAAGATATATACAGTAGATAATCCATGTTTTGTAATCTAACGTGAAAAAATCACAACTAAACATTAAATTGCTTTGGGCTAATCAGGTAATCGAAAGTTGACTGATGTATAATTTCCCATATTTACTGGGAATTTCCCATATTTACTGGGAATTAGCAGTGGTTTGATATAATTGTATCAATCTGGCAACCGGTTTATGTCCCCATTCTATTGTGAACAATGGAGCAGCAGAGAGGGTGAATCCTACAACATTTTTTGTTTTTATTTTTGATTATACCCTTCCAAATAACACTAGACCCTTCTCGCGAATAACTAGAAAAAAAAATGACAGTGAACATGGGATTCGCATTCGCGTTTTCGTTGATGTCGCAACGTCGTTGTCACTCACCCTCTCTGCTGCTAAGGTTTACGGTGATTTTAACCGAATATTTGATCAAGTCCGATACGATATCGTGTCCTAGGGTCTGCTAAATTTATTGTCACAAATCCGTGTGGTTTTGACTGAGCGTGGCTAAAGAAATTTCTAAATTGATTATGATTCATATCACCGCTGCACCAGGTCTGATGAAAATTTCGTAGTGTATGAGTATCAACGCCGTTAAATACACACAACACATTGCAGTTATCTCTGATCACTTTTGGTATCTGAGTGTATCGTTGAGTGACATAGATCACATCAGTGTTTTTATGCCTGCCTCGGGAAAATATTCTAGCAGGATTTTTTTGATTATCTAACATGAGATCATCGTATACCACTAAATTGTTAATACTTCCATCAATAGCATCAATGCTCGGGGCTTCCTCTATATCAGTAATAAACTCAATAAAATCTTCATCGATTTGAAATTCTTTTGCTTTCTCGTTAAAATCCTTTAGCACTTCATAGCATCGCTGATCGTCTACACTCGGGGCTATTAAATACAATTTGTTCCATTGCATCCATCTCGTTATCAAATTAAGTAGCAGTTGTGTCTTTCCGCTTCCAGATGGTCCGATTATAATCATTCTAATTGAATTCGGCAACATTTCATGATGTTTAATAGGTTCCCGTCGTCGGGTAGCTGAATAATCAATTATATTCATGCCGTTATATATAAATTATGGTCTATATTGTGTGAAGTGTAAAAAACGTACTGGCACAGATGACTTGACGACGATTACAACTAAAAATAACCGATCAGCGCTTTCTGGTAAATGCGTACAATGTAGTACAAAGAAATTTAGATTTGTTTCTAAACCCAAGGAACTCAAGGAACCTTTAAAAAAAAACGAGCAGGTGATATCGCAGCCAAGCTAACTAAACTCCCTGGAACCCCATGGGCAAAATACCCTGGAGAAAAGCACCTTCCAGGATATAGCTACTGTGGACCGGGAACAAGACTTGATATCAGACTCAATGATCAAAATCAGCCCCGACCCGGTGAGGAACCAATAAACGCTATTGATAAGGCCTGTCACCTTCATGATGTATCTTATAAAAGCAGTAATCTGCAGCACAGGCATCTAGCAGATGTGAAATTAATTCATGCGTTAAATGCTATTTCTGATAAATCTTTCAAAGAAAAATTGGCTTCCTTTTTGATAAAATCGGCTATGAAAAGTAAATTGATGTTAGGTGCTGGTAATTAATAACAACATGGAATCTATTTATTATTCCCCAAGAGGATACTGGAGGGGTAAATCAGCAGTCCATAAACTCGCTAGTGCTGCAAAAGTTAAAAAACCACTGCGGCTCATTGGTTATCCAAACAGGCACTATGGCAAATTTATCTACCACCGCCTAAACAAATTCAATTCTCGCATTTTGATGTGACAGTTCCTAATGAAGTTCATGAGGCTGATCTATTATTTCTGCCACATGATCGTGGTTACAAATACGCATTAACCGTAGTTGATATTGCAAGTCGATACAAAGAAGCAGAACCGTTGAAAACAAAATCAGCCACTGAAGTGGCTTCTGCATTTGAAAGGATTTATCGAAGGAGTCCTCTGCACTGGCCAAATCTATTACAAATTGATCCTGGCAAGGAATTTCAGGGTGCAGTGTTATCAATAATGAAAAATCATAAAGTCACTATCAGACGAGGACATACTGCGCTACATCGTGATCAGGCAATTGTAGAACGGTTTAATAAAACCCTTGCTGAGCGGTTATTTGGATATCAATACGCAAAAGAATTCATCCAAGAAAAAAGATCCCGTGAATGGGTTAAAAGGTTACCAGCTGTGATTACTGCACTGAATAACGAGATTACTAGAACCATCAACATGAAACCTATCAACGCGATTAAAAAGAAGTCGATACCTGAAAAACAACAAAAGGATTTTAGCGTTTCCCAACCAATTCTTGGTAGTAATGTCATTGTGAGGTACTTATACGAACCAGGAGAGCTTGAGGGTGGCACAAAAAGGGCTACTGATCCTATTTGGAGTGTTACTGCATACAAGATATCTAGTATAACACGATCTACGGGTAGACTTCCAATCTATAAACTGGATTCAACTGCCCCTCAACGGGGTTTTACTAGACAACAATTACAGGTGATACCTGAGGATACTCAATTACCACCGCATGGGCTTAACTAGCACCCTTGCGTCTATTGCAATCAAGACAAGTGAACATCACATTATTTCTGACATGACCGAGATTGTTATTTTTTCTGTCAACGGTGAATTGGCGAGGATCCTTATCCGAATACTGCCAACGCATTATACAATTGCAACTTGCGCAGTGAATTATTTTGTTGTTGCTTCAAAGTGATTATTAATTCAGCATCAATATCAAATTCTCGTTGTTTTTTTTTGTCTTGTTGTTTGTAACCGGAGAGTTTTTTATCAATAATATCATTATCATCGCCAATGATTTCATCATCGCCTGACTCTGTCAGGACAATTCTTCGAAGTTGATTTATTTTTCGTACTCTAGACACTGCGAGATAGACTAAATTCGACCATTCTATGCGATTATCTACCATCCAAACAATTGTATCCGATATAGTCAATCCCTGTGAAGAGTGTATTGTTGCTGCATAACCTAGCGTCCATGGGGATTTATTAGCACGCAATGCATCTTCAACGACATTGATATCAACCAGCACAATATCATTTAATACGAGAATCTTCTTTTCACGCCCTGACTCTGTCAGGCCTGGAATATCAACTTCAATGTTCTGTTTTCGTGTATCCGATGGCCTATAACAGAGGGGCACTGGAAGCGTTGCAAATTTTTGTTTATGCAATTCAAATAACTTCATCTGAAGTGTGTCCCTGACTATTTTTCTACTTGCAATGATTAAATCATTTGGTCTCCACGCTTCCCAAAACTCATTCATGGGAGTTTCCGAAATTATTTCACGGGCTATTTCACACTGGATTCTATCCAGTTGTAATCTAATTAATTTCTTAAACTCTTTTAATTTTTCATCAAGTGATCTATGATCGGTATCAATTTCTTCATAATAGCCTACAAAACCCTTTAGCCATGCATGGGGGGATGCACCGACAAATGGTGGTGGTTGCCCGTGATCACCGCACATGACGACTTTTGTATTTTTTAATAACAACCACTCAAGAAATATTTTTAAGACATCTTCGGACACTGTGTCTATTTCATCCCAAATGATAATTTTAGGAATAAATTTCTCTCCCATGCGCTCAGGAGTCCATTTATCTCCCTTCCATCTAAAGAAACTATGATAAGTGCAGGCATTTACCCCTCTCTGTATCATTTCTCTTGCAAGTCTGTTAGTCGGTGTTAGTACAATCATGTTTGGATTGGAAACACGAAATAACTCAATTGCCCGGGTTGTTTTTCCTGACCCACCACAGCCGTTTAAATAAACTGTTTTATATCTACAGATTGGATCAGAAATCGGTGGTGCACTAGAAAATTCTGAACACTGATTGCTTTCTAAGTAATTATTTTCAATGGTAACATCTGCTGATGGAATATAATCATGAAGCATTTCCTTCTTAATTCTCCATGACCCCCAATTCTCGTTGCCAGTATCCTTAAAATCAGCCATTTTGCTATTTATGTAAAATGAGTCAGTAGCAACTCTAACTGCGGTGGTAGGAAATCTATTGATCATTGAAAATAAATTAATAGAAGCATAACCAAGCATAGAAGCTCTCAAATGTGTGTACTGCGGATTGTATCCATCAGTGTAAGTAACAATTGTACCCAATTTGGTTCCATCGGACATAAATGCGTCCTTACGATTGACATATAGGCCCCTATTCGTTAAATCCGTGATTACAAGATCGTATTCAGCATTGTCTATAATCAATCGTGAAGAATATCTCGTATTATCATCTTTGCCACCTTGGGTAAATTTACCGATTATTCTTCGTCCAAGGTCTTTTGCTTCATTGTTTCTGATTTCAAATAACTGTTGGGACCAATCCATGATATGTTGTTCACTGAAATTTGGAAACAGTTTTCGCTCTTCGCTAATTATTTTTTCTAGATCAGGTTGTGGTAACCAGACTGATTTCTGTGCTCGATAGGATATAATTGCTTCACTGACAATTAATGATTTTAACATCTTACAATCAAGCATATACCGTAATAACACTATTGGCATCCAGTGTTTTTCAGACATGTGTTTACCAATCCAAAGATAACTACACGGATGAAGTCCTGTAGCCATTTCAAATGATACTACACAAGCGAATCCGGTTAAATCGAAATGTGGCAGTGGTCCATTAATAGCAACACGGGTCATTTCGTGTGTAGGGTGTCCAAATCGTTTGAAATATTTCTCACACTCTCCATACCCAAGAAAACTTCCTGGATAACACGCAATCATATCAACTGAAATAACGGTATCAGCGGTGTATTTTGTGTTCCATAATCCTCCATGGCTGTATTCAAGACAGGACAATTTGACATCTGATAAGAACTCACTTCGGGTTGGTTTCCACGCGTTTTTCTTCCTAGCAAAATGTGCTACAACTGATGGAAGTGTAAAACAGTTTGCTAATAATTGATCGTTGTCTTCCCCCAGAGAACTCTGGGGAGAAAACTCACTAGCTAGTTGTTTCATTTGATTATGCAGCTCTTCAGTACGGTACAATTCTCCGTTGGGCCTTACAAACTGATCAAATCTACATTCTTCGTCTGAAGTACTATGAAATAGCCACACTGACACAGGATCTTTTTTACTCAAATGGTAAATAGCATCAAATAATTTCTGCTCTGAAAAAAACTCTTCGGTTCCAAACAGAGTTTGGGATAGATATTTTACGGTTCTATCCCGTGGGAATATTGTTACTGCAGATGACCACGCGTGTTCGTTATGATCAATAATCAGTATTGGGGTTCCATTTTTATTATATTTCGATTCGTATAATACTTCACCGGTGATTGTCCTTACCGATATTGGAAATCTCAATGATGTTTCTAATTTGGCTATATCTTGAATTGTTGCCCCATGCTGTTTCACTGTCAGTTCCCATTCGGTTATTTTTTTTCGTCTTAGATCAGTTAGTTTATTTCTCCGGGACGCATTTGTGAAGTGTTCCATTATTCGTGCTGCTACACAATTGAGCCCTGTCGAATATTTCATGGGTGCTAGTTTTGCAATATCAGGTTTGTCATTGAGCGGATATATCCCGTAAACAACTGCTGTGACAGGATAAGATCTTTCGTAGTAGGTTTTGTCAATTCCAGTCAAAATTCCCGGTTTTGAATCCTGATTCACAGTGACAGTTTTTTTGCCCTTAAGAATAGGCTCGTATTTGTCCCTAATGATCCATTTTCCATTATCACGGATAAGGAATTTTATTCGAAAAAAATTTCTTTCTTCCCCAACATTTGAGATTATCATTGCTGCTTTTTCATCATTCATGGTAGCGTCAACAACACCATCAATTCGAAATGTTGACCAACAATGAGCTGCCCCATCACGCTTGAATTTATTAAAACAATCTCTGATTTTACTAATCAAGGTTCTATCAAGAATTTTATTCTTTGGTGTATCAGAAACTCTATCAAGATTGAATTGAACACTTTTCCAGGGCTTAATTTTCGATAATCTCTCGAACTCCTCCATACTTTAATTAAAACAAGCATTTAAATGAAAGATTTAAGTATAATGAATCATTGCAAATGGCTTATGATTGGATCAGTGACACCGTGTAACAAATCATGCAGAAATGAATTCTGTTGGTATCATATGCAAAGCTTTCGTCGTGGAAGCCTTGGTCCGTTACCCTGTATTCGATGTGGGGTTGGGGTTAGGGGAAGGTCGCAATTATGTCTTAGGTGTGGCGGCAAACGATACAGGGAACTAAAACGCTATTATGATAAAAGAATAAAAAATACTGTCATTGACCCCAACGATGACAAAATCATAAAGACTCCTCAAGATTATATACAGAGACTTATAATTAAACCAAACAATGAATTAGAAAAATAGTGTTATTATACAAATGAACCAAGAATTCAGACCTCACCCGTGCTTGTTAATTATGAATCATCCCGTGATGGTATTATCAAAAAATTCGATTTTCGTATGTCTATAACACCAAGGGAGACAACTCTTAAATATAACCAATGGATATAACCAAGGGAGCTATCATTGTGATTTAGCGGCTGGGTATTGTTTTATAAGAAAAGAAATATTTTCTTTTTTTTTTAGTGTTTAAGTCAAATATTCTGTCTCATTTAAATACCGTGAAACACCATTAATAAGTAATTTAAGACAATAAAATAACACCCTGTGGATTGCTGTATTAAGTTACCTTGTGTATACTTTCTCCCTTGATTGTGTTAACTTGTTTTATGGGTTATTGTGATTCAGCGGCTGGGCATTGTTTTGTAAGAAAAGAAATGTTTTCAAACAATTATATTCTTTGTTTTAGTGTTTAAGTCAAATATGCTGTCTCATTTAAATACTGTAAAACACCATTAATAAGTAATTCAAGAAAATAAAATAGCATACCTTGCGGATTGCTGTATTAAGTCGCCTTATATACTCTCTCCCTTAGATGGTGTCGGGTTGATAAGGGGGGGAATAACAACCCCTCCCACCTACTCATATATCTTTATTATATGTTTCTACTATTATGTGTAAATATAAGTGTTTTTAAATGTCTGTATGTAGTGAGTGTGGTGAAAATGTGTGTATGAGTGACGGGTGCTGGTGGGGGTTTTGACTATCATTTGTATAATTTAATATGTAAATATTGAATAAAGATTTAAAAAAAAAAAAAAAAGAGGGTGCCGACATGGCACCTGTAAAAGATGTACAAATGCCCCTAGAGGGCGGCTACATCTATAAAAATTACATTACAGTATGGTGTCGGGTTATTTCCACCTAAATTGTGATTCAGCGGCTTGGGCTATAATTAATTAGAAAAGAAATCAAATATAAAATGTTTTCAAACGATTATATTCTTTTTTTTAGTGCTTTATGCAAATATTCTGTCTCATTTAAATACTGTGAAGCACCATTAACAAGTAATTCAAGAAAATAAAATAACACACTTTGTGGATTGACGCTGCTGTATTAGTCACCTTATATACTAAATGAAAGGTTTAAAGCTGGGGCTTTCAAAGGCCAATCCGACCAGTCAAAAAATAACCCACGCCATTGACACGTGTGCGTGGTTGACTTTTCTCAATCATGCAACCGGGTTTAATTTCATGGGTTGCTTTGATTGGTCGGATTGGCCTTTGAAAATCAGCCCCGTCGTTTCATGTTTGTGATGTCTGTGCCGTCCCATCATCATTACATCATCATTGAATTATAATCCATCCTTAATTAAGTTAATTAAGTATATGTATACCTACAATCTGAGTGGAGATATATACGGTATTTGTGCTGTCCTTAATTAAGTTAATTAAGTATATGTATACCTACAATTTGCCACAACACTCGAGTGGAGATATATACGGTATTTGTGCTGTCCTTAATTAAGTATATGTTGTGACGTCACCCCAAGCATATCTTCTGGGCGGTCTAAGATGGCGTTTGCCACGTTAGGCTTCCCTTCCGGAGATGTATGTTTCGGGTTTCCTTTGGGCTTACTTGGATGTGAAGGCAACCAAGGAGTTCCAAAGATGTGTTGTCGTATATATGTAACCTCTAGATCATTTCACTTAAACATACCCTCTTGTGATTCTAACCCGTTATTTGACGAGTTAGATTCACTCTTAGGGGAATATGTTTCCGGTGAATGTAAATATAAATGACCTAAAATAAATAACATCCATGGATGTAATTAGCTCTCCGTCACATTTGGGTAGCCCCGTATGGTGTTCAAAAATGAATTACCGGCCAAATAGGGTCAAATCGAGATCGAAGAAATCTCAGAAAAAAAATGGAAATACTCAAAGAAAGAACTCTATGAGAGACACAGTGGCCTATATCAAGGGGGCCAAATGACTGATAACCGCTCATCATGGTTGTTATTTATTTTTGTCTGCATTTATATTTATATATACAGAATTAATTTTAAAAAAGATATTTATATATACAGACTGAATTTTAAAAAAGATATTTATATATACAGACTGAATTTTAAAAAAGATATTTATATATACAGACTGAATTTTAAAAAAGATGTTTATATATACAGACTGAATTTTAAAAAAGATATTTATATATACAGACTGAATTTTAAAAAGATTAACGGCTCATTTATTTTTGAAAAATAAATTAGAAATATGTATTATCATATATGAATTCTGAAATTATGAATAGCATCATAGTTGAAATTGCAAAATTGAAAAATCAGAATATTAAATTGTCAGATTGGTTAAATCCTGATCAAATCAAGTCGGATTTTCAGGATATAGAATACGGAGTTAGCACTAACAAGTATATGTTACCAAAGAAATATGCACTCATGAAAAAAATTCAAAATTCTATTCGAGACTCTCTTGCATTTTCCAGTGAAGTAGGTGTGTTTGTTCCGTTATATACTATCGTGGAAGGAATACGAAAAGAATTGGGTAACGAATATGAATTGAAAAAGGAAGTTAATTCTAAAATTAGAAACTTACGAGCGTTAATTCAAGAAAATGAACTATTTGATTGACCGACCCTCAAAAGATTTTGTCAGACAGTAAAATCTCCTTGAGATTTTCATTTTTTTTGTCATTTTTTGATTGAATCAGTGAAAATATTTCACACTGCGAAAATAAAATAGAATCCTAACAGCTTTGAAAGTTCTTTTAAGAACTTTTCCCTATGGAAAATCCCATGTAAAATCGACTACTTGACCCTACGAGGTTTTTTGATGAAAATCGATGAAAAATGACGAAAACAGGCAAAAATTGATGAAAAATGGCTAAAAATCATCAAAAATGAGTTTTAACAGCTTTTCCTTATGGAAAATCCCATGTAAAATCGACTACTTGACTGTAAAATCTCTTTGAGATTTTCAACTGAAAACCACCAAAACTGTCAAAAACAGGCAAAATCAATGAATAAAAAATAAAAATATTTCACAGCAATAAAAAATTGGACCGTTAAGGATGGAATCATCGATGGGAAAATTTTTTTTACAATTGAAAAATGGTTTGCGATTTCAAATAATGGTCAATGAAGCATTAACAACCCGATTGGCTCGTGAACGACTGGATGCAATTAAGAAATTTATACCAATTCGCGACTCTGTACGGAATAAACTACAACAACGACAGAGTCTTCAGACTGATTTTGCTCTGGGGTCTGAAGAGTTGTTTAAACCAGTAACCACAGCAACGAAAGGGGTAGAGCGTGCTTTACTGGGAGATGGTCCCGAGACGGGAAAATCTGTTATTGGTGAACTTGAAAAACTAGCAGCGAAAACTGAACAAACTGAAAAAACTGATCCGAAAAAAACGACTGTTTCTCTGTTGAATAAATTTACTGATCATGCTAAAATATTAATAAAAAAACCTAAGTTATTGAAATCAAAGGATTATCAAGCCTTTGGTAATTTTGCTGCTCAAAGCTATAATTCAAAAAAAGATTTTTTAAAGGACGAGTATAAAAATGATAGAATATCAAGTAATGATTGGTTCGATTATTTGTATAAACTAAATAAAGGGATTGGTCGTTTGAATAAGGATGAGATAGGATACAAGGAATTTAAAAAGGGAATTAGTAATTATAAAAGAGAACAAATAGAAGAACGACAACGAGAAATAGAAGAACGGCAAGAACTAAAACGTCAAACACCAACACGTAGACAAACAAGAAGACAAAAAAAACAACAACTACCACCTGATGATGATGATGATTTAGAAGAACGACGTCAAACACCAACACGGAGACAAAAAAAACAAGAAGACCCTAATGATGATTATTTACAAGAAACGGGTTTAGAAAAACTAGATGAAGCAGCTGGTTATAGCGGAAGTGGACTGCAAAATCCAAGGATTGGAAACACTTGTCCTGATAGTGTTATCAATGATATATCACGATTAGATGTTCTTGTAGGAGGATTCCGAGCTGGAAATAACTCTCCAGAAATAATTAATGAAGCAGCTGATATCTGTAGACGGTTATTTGCCGGCGGTATCATGGATATCAAAACATATCGAGATTTCATTGACGAGTTAGCAAATGGGTATCATAGTGATTAAATAACAATTGAAAACACTATTGTTTTTATAATAATGATCATCCATTACAATCATGATAAACCAACCCTCGTCTATGTAGTTAATTCACGGTTTCCAGTTTATAAAGCATACTATGGAGATGGCCTCGGCAATACCATTTTAGGATTCTTTTCAAGAATGGCCCCAAAAGTGATGCCGTTAGCTAAACAATTATCAATGAAAGCCATTGATGTTATTCGTGATAAGGGTATTAGTACTGTTGGAGATCTTGCCGGGAAAGCGTTTTCAACTGCGAAGGATAAAATAACATCATTAGTGAGGCGAAAAAAGAAACCGTTACCGTCTACAGCAGAAATGCCTGCAAGTGTTAGTAAAATAATAAATAACGCAGTAGATGAAAAACTAGCGTCGATGGTAAATCAAGGGGACCAAAGCAATATTGCAAACATGATAGCGGGAAGTGGCTTTAAAAAACCACGTCGATGAAATCCTATGGATTTTCACGCTAGCGTTTTTCACGATGAAAATGGAAAATCGTTTACGATTTTACTATTTAGACTCTGATAAATAGAATAAAATGTTCAAAAGGTCACCTGATCCAGCATTTGATATGGATGCCCCAGTTGGCAAGAATGATTCTGTACGCGATTTTCAATTTTATTCTTATCACGCAGTACAACCAGATCTCCGATCGCGAATTGAACTTCAAGTTCATGATACCAGTAAATATTTTCTACCGTGTGAGGCATTTATTGAAGTAGAAGGAGAACTTGTAACAAATGATGCTGCACATAATGATCCACCATATGACATTAACTCAAATGTCCGAGTTGGTTTTGTTAATAACGGCATCATGGCGTTATTTGAAAGCGCTAGATATCTCATTGATGGAAAAGAAATTGAATCCATTGACCGTGAAGTTGATATGGCCACAACAATCATAGGGTTAGCAAGATATTCTGATGATTATACAAGATCAGCGGGTCCATCTATGATGTTTGCAAAGGATACCTCTGATAACGCTGATCACCTTCAATTCATTAAAGTGTTAACACCGCAAGTCACTTCAGTTGCTAATCAAGGGGAAGCAGCTAATCCAGAACGTCGAACTAGACCCGGAGCTGAGTTTGATATTCTCGGAGGCGTTAATGGTAATCTCAATTTAGGATTTGCAACACGCGTAGCAATGTTGCATGGGCAGCGTCGACGATTTTTATGTGCAATTCCACTGCATCACATATTTGGATTCTGTAGAAACGTCCGAAAAGTTATTTATGGAGCGAAGCATACAGTAGCACTTGTACGAAAGGGTACTGATGATGATGCAATCTGGCGTAATGCTGGGGTTGCTCCCGGTAAAGTCATTTTAACAAAACTATCATTGTTGATGCCAGTGTTAACTTCATCAATCACCGAAGAACAACGACTACTATCATTTATGGACCAAGGAGGAAAGTCGTTGTTAAGTTGGTTATCAGTGACCACGGATATTAAACTGGGTAATGTTGATGGTACATTCACATGGCACCTGGCATCAAAACAAGGGGTTTCAGCTCCACGTCATATATTTATTGCGTTACAGAATGCTGCGCGAGTTGGTAATCAAGAACGAAGTCATATGATATTTGATCAGTTAGGTGTTAATGAAGTCTCGCTGAGAATAAACGGACAGCAGGAACCATCCGAGGATATACAACTTGATTACGGTCAGAATCATATTGCACGTGTCTATCATAACCTGTTGTCATTTATGGCACGTGATCAAAATGTGGATACCGGTTTGCAAATATCACAATATGATTTTAAAAGCCTCTATCCGATTTATTACTTTTCATTGGAACATCTTGATTTGATGAGACAATCTGTCGTTGATATACACTTTAGAGCCCGTGTAACCCGTCCGACTGGTGCACCAGTTGCTGGGGTACATCCTATCCTTATCCCGAATTATAGAGCGGTTGCTGTCATTCTCAGTGATAAATCAATGTTACTTGAAGGTGTTGGTGGAAGAATGAGAGTGGTAGATGCCCCAGTAGAAAACATGTAATTGAAAATCCGAAGGATATTTCCATTGAATCGTTTTACGATTTAGAATCAATCTATTATGTATAATGTCATATAGTGTTATTAGTGTTACGTTAACTCCTGGTCAAATCAAAAAATTGCAATCAGAATCGGCTAAAAAATGTGGAACCACAATCACGTTTAAACCTAATCAAATGACTGGTGGTGCAAATAAATTATCGCTGACAACTCGTCAGGTGAAACATTTCAATGATGCTTTCAAGGATAAAAAAGGTGTTCAGATTACTCTTTCTGCGGCTGCTATCAAAAATATGATTAAAACAGGCGGTATATTTCCATTGTTAGCTGCAATACCAGCATTGATTGCAGCAGCAGCCCCAGCGGTGGCTAAAGCAGCGGCGTTAGGAGCCGTTGGTACTGCAGCAGGAATGGCGTTGAAAAAGGCAGCTGGACAAGGAGATAAAAAAAAGAGAAGATCCGTTCACGGATTGGGTCTAAGACTACCAGGAACCCCGTATTCGTGGTACAGCGGAAAGGGTCTAAGACTACCAGGAACCCCGTATTCATGGTACAGCGGGAGATCCGTTCACGGATCAGGCCTGAGACTACCAGGAACGGTTTATTAATTCAGAAATCTTCGATTTCCGAACCTATGGTTCCCAAATCTTCGATGGTTCCAATGTCCAATTTTGATTTAATGGATGCTGCTAAAAAACTAGTGATTAAAAATTTCAGAAGTGTTTTTATGAAAGATCAATTACCACATCAACCAAACAAAACTGAAACAGGTATTATTAATCTCGATAACAGCACCGGACCTGGAACTCACTGGGTTGCATACGCTATTGATCCACGTGGGATTGTCTATTTTGATTCATATGGATTAGCCCCACCAAAAGAATTTATGCGTTACATAAAACAATTTCCAATGAAGACTTGGTATTCTACGCTACCAACACAACAAATCAATGACCCACCAATATGCGGCAGTGAAGTATTAAATGTCCTTGACGCTATTTCAGCATCTAGAAAACCACCTCATATTGTCGTAAATGACTACACCAGCAATCGCTTTTTAGAGAGAGAAAGAGTTTTACAATAACATGATTGATATTTGGGGGAGATCTTTGAAACCCAAACCTGATGGCACTGCACCCCCTGATTCTGTCAAGGATGTAAAAAAACTAATCAAAGATGAAATAGCTGAGACGTTGAACTTAACAAGTGTTGATCCTAATGGAATAGTTGTATTTCAAGACAAACAGGGTAAATTGAAATCGAGTGATGTGTCGTTGGATGATATTTTAGTTAAACAACGAAACGCAATCGAGGATACTATCGCGTTATTTTCCGATCAGGGTAAACTCAAACCAGGTGTACTTTTTTCGACGATTACAGATCGATTTAAAACTCTCAACGATTCTGCGTTAGAACTAGCAACACTTCAATCTAAAACCGAAGAACACATAAAACAGTTTACCGCATTTCGTAGAAATATCATTGATAAATTTATTGGAACTACATTCGATAAAATTGAACTAAAACTCCCTGATATTAAAAAATCCATCGATGAGACGAAAACTTTCATCGAAGCCGTCAAAGGTGATTTTTCGAGGATGATAACAATCATTGAAAAAACAAAAATTCCTCGTGAGAAAACCAACAACGTGGTATACACAATCCAACACGGATCATTTGAGTGGTCATCTACAAACAACAAATTAGATATCACTGCAACCGTTAAAGGTATTTATCGATTAACACTAGTAACACCATTAACTAAATTTAATATATCATCGTCGAGTTCATCCGGGGTCAATAATACGATTTCAACGATCATCGACAAGGATACAACTGAAAAGTTCACTATAACATATACTGATAAAAGTTTGACTAAGGCTTCAGTAACCTGGTATGTGGAATTCGTAGCGGATTTAAGTAAATCGTAATTGAAAACGCTAGCGTTGTTAAAATAAAAAATGATTTCATCATCGCAATATCGCTATGATCAGGTCAGAGAATATCAAACTAGACTCAAAACCCTGTCTGAGGAGTATGCAATGAAAATTAAAAAATATCGCAGGAGAATTACCGCAATTGATGTTACTGTGTATTCAGTGAGTGGTGTAATCACCGGAGCCGGTATTATACTGTCTTCAGTGACAATGATGGCCCCGATAGCTGTTCCAATTTGCATTTCTGCGGCAACAACAATCGCTGGAATAATTTCAATAATCACAAAAAAAATATCCTCATGCAGCCAACGGAAACTACAAGACTACATAATTCAATTTCATGTTGTGTCTACTGCATACTCGCAATTATCCTCATTGATATCGTCATCGCTCGATGATACAATTATATCAGAGAGTGAGTTTTCAGCGATGGTAGATATATATGATTCTGCGATATCAAAATTAGAAGTACAAAAACATGAGTATAATAACAATGACAACACAGATGGAATTACTTCAACAAATAGTGGAGAACACAAACCCAGTACAAACAAGCATGATCTCAATAACCTCAACGAATCCAGAATTCAGTGTGAATTTCCCCTCTCCGGTCCCAGTGAAGGAGATAGCGCTAGCAAAACTACGAGTGTATCACAGTTGGCCAAATATTAGGTCAAAATCATTTGGTGGTCAACAACCCAATAATTCACTGGTGTTTGCAAATAAGAATAAACCAGACGGTACCCCAGACTGGAATGTTGTTTCCATACCAACCGGATCATACTAAATCGAACAAATCAATAATGAATTCGCGCGTAGAATAAAATCGATTATTGGAGTAGAGTCAAAAATCGCTATAACAGTTCATGAACCAACACTATCATCTGCCATTGAAATAAGCACAGAAGGATACGTCGTAGATATTTATCAGAGTTCTATTAGAACCGTACTAGGATGGCCTGAATTACCACCCGGGGGAAAAACCGTTGATTTACCAGAACCAAAAAAAAACTGATTATGTCACAGACAGGACAAAACTTGACAATCTAATAAAAAGCTATAGCGATTATGACAAATTGATTTTTTTCAATGAATTTGATGTTAGTGGGGTGAAATACTACTCGCCTCGACATATTGAAATCACTGAAAATTTCACAGCTTTCAATAACGATATTTCACTGTTGTTAATATCCCTTAAATCCGGTACTCTCACCCGAGATGAATTTATCAGCGTCATAGAAACATGTAATAGAATCCTCAGTGACATGAATATATTTCATTCACTAATCTTACGAGAGGTATCCATGGCCCCCTCTAACGTGAGATATATAAACATAAAAAATACGCCCGACTTCCATCTACCAGGATATAATCTCTTAGAACTACAAAAATCTCTCAGTGATGCCATCGATATTGGTTTTAAAATAATTCATGATACGTGGAAAAAAACAACATCACAGGAAATAAAAATCCTCAAATATAATAATGACCCAGATGGTGGTGGTAGGCATATTGCTCCGTTCAATGTGAATATTTCATCGGTGATTGCGCTCAATTTAGTATGTGATGTGATCGAAGGAAGCTATCAAATAAATTTAGAACGATCAAATCAAGCTCAGCAGGGGTATATTTTGTATTCATTTGCACCAATAGCTCCTCCAGGGTTTTTAATAATTGAGTCCCCGGTGAATCCAGTCTATATGCGATGTCATAATAATTCATTAACCAGAATTAATTTCAAACTCACTGACCAGTCTAATAATCTGATTGATTTACAAGAGGAGGTTTTACAAATTAGTCTATTTGTGAAATCATAAATGATTTTCGTCCTAAGGACTTTCATCCTGAAAGGATTTTCGTCGTAGTAAGGACTTGATAAAATATTCGGTTAAAATCACCGTAAACCTTAGCAGCAGAGAGGGTGAGTGACAACGACGTTGCGACATCAACGAAAACGCGAATGCGAATCCCATGTTCACTGTCATTTTTTTTTCTAGTTATTCGCGAGAAGGGTCTAGTGTTATTTGGAAGGGTATAATCAAAAATAAAAACAAAAAATGTTGTAGGATTCACCCTCTCTGCTGCTAATGGGGAGTCTCCTTTTACTTTGTTTATGAAACATTACATAAAATATTGCATAAAGAGTGGATTCCATACTACAGGTTTACTGTCTCATCCACTCGCACTTCACACACCGGCTCTCACCTTAGCAAACCCTTTATTTGTACTTATTGTTGTTCTTGTCTTGGGTTTCTCGAATTTTGAAGGCTATGATATCTTATATATTGCATAACAAGAAACTGTGCAGACATATTGTCCATATTCTGATTGGAGAGAGCATGTCCCCCAATTAATTTGGTGACACGAATCTAGAAATGACCACAATCGTGTTAATTGAAAACAAAATATCCTAGAAAGCTGTATAAAAATGCTTTCCCGCGATCGCAGCCAATCAGTACAACAAATATTTCACAAATATGTTATGGGCTTATTTTAGACAAATCATAATAACCAATAAGCGATATGTAACATCTTATAATACAAAGAATATTAAAATGCAAGGTCTATTAGCAAAGTGGACCGACTATATCATACTGTGTATATTCTATCTCTGTCATGTATTGATTTTCCTTACGGTGTATGATATAGAATCTACTATATATATATATATATATATATATATATATATATATATATATATATATATATATATATATATACATATATCCTGGTTGTAGAAAGTGTAAGTATAACAAACCTGCTACTACCATCATAATAAAGATTGTTAACAGCTGAGTATATTCAAATGTTGAGTGGCGACGAAATTGTTGAGTCGAAAATTATAATTAAGCTTTATGTGTAATTTCCAAAAGGAAAGTTACAGCTTCCTGTAGAATGGAATCTTAAAAATGTAAGAGAGAATTTGATATCGTTTTATCGTTTGAATGCGTCATACAGGTTCATTAAAGGAGAACAAATTATGTATTTAGCAACCCAAGCGCAAGAAGATACCACAACCAAATAAATAAAAGATATAATCACATTGATTGAATCGATCCCATTTCTGATCCTGACAAACAACTAAAAATAAAACAAACCATCGACAACAGTTCTCAGTTAATATGACGTTTCTTTATATCGTCAGTACAAACATGCCTACTGTACCATAGCAAAGACAGCTCTCACGGCAAGATGTTATATGTATAACACGCCGCATCAATAATGCAAACAAACGTTAATTATCGAAACCCGTCTTTGCGCTGAATTTACCACTATTACGGCCACTACCGTCTGCCACTACCAAGGCCACAGCAACCAACCGTAACACAACTACGCAAATATGCGCCGGAACACAGTAGCCAAATACCCAGAGTCAAATATAAAGCCGATATTCTTGCGATATTTGACTCGCGAAAACAAAAGGGTGTTGACGATGAAAACTTTCTTGCCTCCTCTGCTATCAGATATGATGCAGATGAGTATGTTCATGCAAATACACAGCAATCACAAGTTCTCGAATTAAAATTAAATTTAAGAAACATAGGGGTGAGTGTCAAAATCATGTGACTATCATATTATCCACTTACACAACAAACATATAGGATCGACAACCACTGATACATCGTTGCTTTGTCACAAAAGGTTGACCACATGGGGTCAAAAAATGCTCTCTGAGTTTAGATGGTTTTGCCAATTAGTCATGACAATGATAGATTAAAACCACTACTCAGGCGATCCATGGCGATGCCGGCTAGATTATGACTTGCATTACAGTTCCTTCGTTAGCGATGAAATTGGCAGAGTCTTTAAAATTAAATGATGGATACAAACTCTTGGCCGGTTACTTAACCAACATAGAAAACAGATCGCATGATTTTATTTAACAGTCCAAACTGCTCACCAGTCAGGATTATTTCTGAGGTGATTAAGGCGAAATAATACATAAGCTCAATCATGGAAGGCCATACACTATGGAGTTGCTTTTCCGATTGATCCAATCCACATCAAAATGATTTCCACAGCAATTTGATGAACTTGCATGCATGAATATGGCTGGTGATTCGATTTGTTAGTCGTATGTAACCATTAATTGCTGGATTGTGTAAAAGGTTTCACCAAGAAAGAGCTAATTCCATTTGGCGACGACAGAACAGGGTCGCGGTTATTACATCTCTGATGCGTACAGAGGTACCATAAACAACTCGTGTACCCAGCGTTTGAAATGTATTGCAACAAAAATAACATTCATACGGTGCGTCATAACTTAGTGGGTACGATATCTACTGAATCATGTAGCAGACGTCTTGGCATCCAAATCACCGATAGACTTGATCCCGAAGAGCATGAAACTAAACATGACGTTTTGGTTGTGACAACCGCAATGCGTCGATTCGAGCAAGTTTATGTAGGCGTCTCTGGCGACTACGAATATCTGTAACTGCAAATGATTATGTAGACGTGTTTGATGCATGTCTTGATAGAACCATGCGCGTGTCGAAGCTTAATTCAGCCCATTTTATTTCTTATCAGGGTAATGGGTGAGATCGAATTTGAATTGCATTCGGATAATGGCAAGCATATATTTATCGTCGTGGAATATCGTATGAATTCAGAGACACGCTTGTACCAAAAACCACAATGTGTTGGGGTATAATGCCGCAGGTCCCAACAGTAACATCATGTATGAAGAAGCCAATACTTTTGAGTGGATACTCTATGAACTAGCCACTTCTGTTTAATGAATTTCAATGGATCAACCCTGCTCATACTGATCACCAATAAAACATTAGCATCACAACATACACAGTGACCACAAATATTCAGAAGGACTCTTTTAGGCTCACACCGTGCTAAGAAAAACATAGAAAATCGGCAAAGGTCTTGTCCATTTTAGCGGTGAGCAGAAGAGACGTCGAAACCTCAATATGGATCCGGAAATTCATTCCAGAAATCTATTTTTGGTGGACATGTTGGCTTTCGCAGTAAAATATCAAAATTCAAACTGACAAAACCAGTATATATCGGCGCATATGTGACGCACATGTCAAAGCTGCTTATGTACGAGTTTCAATAAAGCAAGATCAGGATTGCATCAATACTTTGCACACCAATACTGACTCGTTGCTGTTGCATATAAATATCAGTGGTGCAAAATTGGATACCAGTGAGCATCCGAAAAAACATTGTTTACTATTGAAAATGACATTGTGGCAAAAGCATTGAAAATGCCGAAGGTGTTCCAGTGGTGATTGTGGAACTGTACCTGGAATATCTGCTAAACCATCGTGAGTTATCATACACGGCAAATATCATCCGATCCAAGAACCATCACATAAACGTGGATCGATTCATTAAATTAGCTTTTTACCCGTTTGATACCAATAGATGCACATTCCTCGATGCAATTACCACTTACTTTTGTCATTGAGGATAGTTAGTCACGTGCAATCACAAATCATGATAACAGTTCCGTATTTGCTTCAACGACTTGCAATTCCTCTCCTACAAATGCTCAAATGTAATAATTAGGTACAGGGGAAGACGGTGTCATCAACCCGTAAAGGGTTTGCTGTGTCAGTGTATAAATCAATTTCACATTGGCAAACACGCATACGGACTATACCAGATACGTAGCACAACTCTTCCGCTACATATACATACTGAACAGTATTACCGCTGAGTTCTTGAAGTGGTGATGGCAGGCTGCCAGATCAGTTTCATCAGTGAGTAATTTGCATCGAATCGCATCAGCTGGTTTTAATCCTTGTCGCGCGTGTGGCTTTATTGTTCTAGACAGTAATCATCAGTTTCACAGCCACAAATCCGAGAAAATTTTTGCCAGTACTCACGTGTAAGAAAGGTTTCCATGCATTTGGTCCAAGTACATAAATGTGCTCTAGCTAATCTGCGACACTACATGATAATTAGGATATTATTCGCTCTTCACCATGTATCTGCTGAGAAAATCGACTATGTTGAACGTGTATTCGTAGGTACGTAATCGGTATCAAACAGAACATCGAGTGGCAAAACAACATATCATCTTGTTGAACCTCATTAAGTGTTTGGTATGCTTAAACAAATTTACCACATCGCATCGCTTGTTTGGCCATCTATTCTCGAGCAAAATCATGTGTGAGATTGGCTGCACTGGTCAACAGTTCCACGGCAGATTCGATCCTACAGTAACGACATGGACTGGCTTGTATTTGGATAATGCGTGGTGCATTGTGAGAATTGTTTATAAGGGTGTACGTCTTCGGGTTGTTTACGTCTACACTAAAACGTTCAGTCTCGGATTTCATTCATCTTGTAATGACCCATTATGTGATTTGTTCTCCC
The DNA here is from genome assembly GCA_029339505.1 of Unio delphinus. Classification (NCBI taxonomy): domain Eukaryota; kingdom Metazoa; phylum Mollusca; class Bivalvia; order Unionida; family Unionidae; genus Unio; species Unio delphinus. Next base: position 615,842 of record JAQISU010000330.1, read on the forward strand.
TATATTGGATTACTTGCATGAGGTCATGAATGAGTTCCAGATCAGCACGTTTTTGAGTGAGGTTATAATTGGATGCTCTATAGATACGATGATGTCAGCAACTGGCAGCATCAACGCGATTCATAGATGTTGATGCATTGCTTTGGTTCTTTCCAAGATTCGAGTCACGTATCAAGGCTAGTAGAGCCTAAGCGATTAAATCATGGTGACCGTTCGGGCAATTATTATTGGCCTTGCTGGATTAGGAAAAACGCCGAATTGTCACCAAATATGATTTAGGATGGCTAATTAGTATTGGTCGTACGTGAATCCTAAATCTCTCAATGATCAAATGTGTGATGAGGTTCTCAAAAGTGTTGTGAAAGCGTTGAGTAACGAATGCAATTTTTTCTCCCTTTGACATCGCCTATACCAGTGATTATTTGGATGAGATATTGGTGGTATGCCTTGATGCGATGTCTGATACAAAATACATTTAGCACAAATATGTTTACGTAGCTAGCCCAAAAACACGGTTGTAACTTATTTGATGTCTTAATATCCCAATGTGCCTAAAGTTATCCGTATCAACTGTAAACTACCCATGATGTATCGTGGCACTGACACAACGTGCCTTGGATATTTTAATTGGTCTCGCTTTGCCAAGGACCATTCGTTGAATACAGTTCGTGATATATTTATGTGGATTACTTTGAACCAGTGTATTTTAGAAGTACTACAAACTGCACAATTGTTTGTGCAATAAACAGTATTGTTGTCGAATCTATAGTCTCTGCTAGTGCGTGCATGTTTTTTTCGATGCGACTGTTTTCACAAGTAAGCGTCTATTCCAAATTGCTCGCAGTCATATTGATTAGCCTCAATACAATCATTAAACTATACTCCGTAGCAATACACTAAGAATTATTGAATGAGAACGAGTTTCAGACTGTGCTGGCTGTAATGGAAAATAAATGACAACAAAAAAGAAACAGCGCGATTGCAGATTTAGAGACAATTCAAATTCAAATAAAACATTAACATCCGTCATGTAGTGCGTATTTTGGTCGCAACACAGGACTTCGTGCATCAGTACATTATTACTCAATCAGCAATATTTTCCTTGTACAATGACCGTATAATAGGGTTGTTTCATAGCAGGCTTCTGAACCTTTCGTTACCCTAAGGGGACACTGATATATCTGCGAGACATGAATGCCTCACACACGTGATAAGTGGGCTTACAGTTCTCGCGGGACAAACCTAAAAGTGATGAAGCTTAAATGGATCACGTGGCGCTGTCTGTCGGAGGAGAGAGGGCGGACGGAATAGGCTAGAAGAGATAGCATGGTACCCATAGAATAACGAATTGGGAAAATATTACTACTCTAATTTCTCGGGGATGCGTAATGCAAATAAACATATCTACACCATTAGCCGAAGGTTATGCATTAGCCCCCATTAGCCCACACGCCGAATCTGGACATTTGTTTTCAACATAATTACAATTCCTACGTTTGCAACGTGTTTATATCTCTTTTAAACTCACAAACACCAGTTTAAAATCTATATAATACATAATTTTAAATATTTTATAGATGGATAATTATTGAATGTTTAAACTTGTGAAGACATTCCAGGAAGAAATGCGTTTAATATAAATATTCTATCTGTATACATATATATATATATATATATATATATATATATATATATATATATATATATATATATATATATGTCGTTCAATTCCACAGCAATTGCATGAGTTGTTGTTTATATGTATTAACCGTTCCTTGTCTAAACCTGTTTTTATTTGTTTATCTATGCCTCTCATTTCTTACTTGTTTATCAAATGTACTGAATTTAGGATGATTCGCCTTTAAAATTATTCCTTTATCAACGGAAGTTCTTTGACATTTCATAATATTGTAAGTTAACCTATACATTGTATTCATAGGGTTTATACGAAAAGAGTGACTATTAGCTCTTTTTCATCTTTATATTTATTGGTATGGTATTGTATCTTTCGTTTCCATATCTACCGTTGTCAATGGATTATCGTGGAACAAACCGTGATGTTGTTTTTGCATTCTTCAGTCAATTTCGATAAAGAAAACTCTCATCCCTAATGATTATCATTTCGTGTCGTCGGTATCGTCGGAATATATTTGCAAGATTTCCTGCTGTTTTCGCCTAGAGTTTGTACTAGAAAATGACACATCCAAATCATATACATATATTGTTAAAGCGTGAATACAATATTGTTTTTTATCATGAACTACATTATTGTTCTCTTTTGCTAAAAGCATACCACTACTTATTCGGAGTAAATTAGATTTCATCTCAAATTACATGTTCAACAGCTATCATCATAAGGATTGTGCTTTATGTCTAACTACATTTAAGTCGTCTTGCAGAAGCATCAGCTGATAAATATGGTGTCTCCTTGTTTAATAATTTAATACTTTCTCAAATTTATATACATGAATTGATATATTATATACGTATTATATATGCCTGGAATTTGTCAGTAAGACAAATAATATCTGTGTTAACATAACAGTCTTAATAATTATATCCATATTAAAGTAAACAATATAAAGTCACCTTAAATGCATTTTGAAGATGTATGGATGTACAGTCATATTTGACTCTTTCGATTGGTTGTTGAATTAGAAAAATCGAGGAAGCGTTGTCCATGCGACTTTCTAAAATACATCAATATATTCTTTTAGATAAATAGCTTTTAGCAAAACATCTACTGGACTATTTAAAATATGCTTTCAACTTCTTTAAAATTAGTTCTTTGCGAGCAGCTACTCCTTAATTTAAAGCGAATAGTTCGAAGGTTTAGTCATACATAATATTGTTGATACTTGTAGTTTTAACCCTTCTTATTAATAAAGTGTATTATACTATACTAATTTCTGAACGATTGGTAATGCTCTAGATTAGATAACCATTTACGTTGCTCATATGGCGTTATACACATATATTAAGTCAATGTTTCCGTGCCACACACAAATACTACCGTATTGTAAATTTAATGCCTTGAATTGTTTTACAACTTTTAATATTCAAAAACAGTTCGCACAGAAACGTCAAATGAATATTGTTTTGATGTTTTCAATAGGGCAATGTCTTTATAAATTGTTGAAGAGTGAAATATTGTTATGTTGATTAATGCAAATGACTATTTTCAGCAAACTGAATAGAATATAACCCTAAAAAAATACTAGTTACCTTCCCAACCACTCTTGAAACTAAGCTTATTCGGCTGAAGCAAAGTTAATGCCAAGTATGTGTAAAATATGAATGGCGCAAATGTACTTATAGTGATTACTAAATTCATGCAGATGAACTCAAGTGAAGTGAATATGCAAGGAACACAGTTAGTTTTGAATGTTTGCATATAATAGCCAAGACAAAGCGAAATCGATACTAACCATCTTTCAAACTGTTGCACCTGTTATTGATAACTTAATATAGTCCCTTTGCATACCAATTTTTGGATTATTTAAAAATGTACATTATTTCGTCCCATCATGGTCCAATAAAACAGCAGAAGGCACAGTTGCTCAGTTTAATGTGCAACAAAAATATTGCGGGTTCAAATATTACCCGAAACAAATTATGTTACTGTGCACATCTATGTGAGAGTAAGGGATATAAATAGTCATTCAACCAATCATCCAATAAAACAAGGCAGCAATTAAACAATCGATTCCTAAGGAAGAAAGTGTTTTTTTTCAACTTGGTGTATAGAATATCAGCCGGTCGTATATACAATAATGTATGTCAAAGTTTTAGAAATTTGCTTACATTTATCAGAGATGTTGCTACTGAGAGCTATTTGACTAGGTCACGTTAGGGTATTATTAGTGAGAAAAACTATTTTAGACTCATTTTCTGTGCTTTCAATGCATCAGCTAGTGCCGAAAACAAATATCAAAACGAATACAAATATATTGAGCGGGAAAAGGCAGAGTATCCTTGTTTTCTGTATATCATTTCTAATATCGCGATTTTTCTCATAATTATAAACCATATAGCAAATATAAACCAGGAGTTTCTGGCTGATGATAAACACTTCATATGGACATTAAAGAAGAGTATGCTTATGCTTTCAAAGGGTCATCATGCTACATGTCTGCGGCAAGATGATAGAGTGCTGGGTATCAATATTACCTGTTACATTACTTTCAAAATACTGACATCACCGCAATATCACTAAACATGTGTTACTATTAAGTTAAAATATCCAAATCCGACATACAGACGCACTGGACTACATTATGAACAAATATATGGATTTATCTTACTATTTACCCTGCTGCCCTCTTTTCAGTGTGTGCTGCCAAAGAGTGTTATACACATTTGTTCGTGCAGGCAATAACTACTTCATTTCAGTTCTTTTATGGAACCCTTTGTTATCATAGATTACAGTTATTTTGGGATCAATAATCGAGAAAATATTTACTTACATGATTCATTTTTAAAAAAAGAATTAAATAAGTGATCACCAACATTTTGATTAGTACGTTATCAAAATAGTAAGACATTATGGATTTGATCATACTTGTATATCATGATATATCAAGCTATATGTATATGAGATATTTAAGAATATTCTGATTAATACGGAACATTCTATACTTTCTGACATACGATTCGATGATTTAAATTTATTTTAGATAGAATTCAGAATACTTTACGCGTTTCTTAAATGTTTACTTTATGATTTAACGAAAATAAATATGTTTTAAAGTTTTTGAAATGATTGCTTTTATTTCGTCATAATACATTGTTGAATACTTAGTAGAGATAGAGCTTTGTAAACATAATCGCATGAAAGATTGTAAGTACTTACGTGTATGAACCATGTGCGAGTAATCTACAAGAATTCACGTCCCTACTGACCCATTACGTTCGAAGTAATGAACGCAAGAATTCAGTAAATTGAAACCAATAACTACCAGTTTAATTCTACCAGCAATGATCATACCGAGAGCTCTCGGGTTATGCGTAGCCAATCAACTATATGTTTTCACAATCATATCCTTTTTCCAACTTAAATAAATACACTTCTTTAATGTTCGAATATATCGAAGCGTAACATCAGAAGGAAAAGGTATAAGTTGTCTTTATTGGCAAAAGTTGGATCTGTTCCTCACAGGAATAAACGTTTTATAAACAATTTACAAACCCATCCATATTGCAGTTACGCAGTCTGCCTATCCATATATGTATGTATGTATGTATGTATGTATGTATGTATGTATGTATGTATGTATGTATGTATGTATGTATGTATGTATGTATGTATGTATGTATGTATGTATGTATGTATGTATGTATGTATGTATGTATGTATGTATGTACATATGTATGTACATATGTATGTATGTATGTATGTATGTATGTATGTATGTATGTATGTATGTATGTATGTATGTATGTATGTATGTATGTATGTATGTATGTATGTATGTATGCATGTATGTATGCATGTATAAGTATGTATGTATGTATGTATGTATGTATGTATGTATGTATGTATGTATGTATGTATGTATGTATGTATGTATGTATGTATGTATGTATGTATGTATGTATTGTATGTATGTATGTATGTATGTATGTATGTATGTATGTATGTATGTATGTATGCATGTATATATGTATGTATGTATGTATATATGCATGTATGCATGCATGCATGTATGTATGTATGTATGTATATATGTATGTATGTGTGTATGAATGTATGTATGTATGTATTCATGTATAAATATGTATGTATGCATATATAAATATGTATGTATGCATGTATGTATGTATGTATGTATGTATGTATGTATGTATGTATGTATGTATGTATGTATGTATGTATGTATGTATGTATGTATGTATGTATGTATGTATGTCTGTCTGTCTGTCTGTCTGTCTGTCTGTCTGTATGTATGTATGTATGTATGTATGTATGTATGTATGTATGTATGTATTGTATGTATGTATGTATGTATGTATGTATGTATGTATGTATGTATGTATGTATGTATGTATGTATGTATGTATGTATGTATGAGCAGCAGAGAGGGTGAATCCTACAACGTTTTTAGACAAAATTTGATTGAAATCCTAAAACGAGCCGTCTTATAATCTTATTTTAACCAAAAAAAGGCGAACCCTACAACGTTTTCAGACAAAAAAATTGATTGAAATCTACATACGAAATCATTTTAACTAAAAAAATGAAAACGATTTTTTAATCAATTTTGGTCGCAACTTGTTGTCATCCACCCTCTCTGCTGCTTAGTGATTTCATCACTGGGTTAATAAAAATAATAAAATGATTTGATCGAGTCTTTAGGATGAAAATCATTTATGATTTTACGAACAGACTAATCGCTAACACCTCTTCTTGTAAATCAATCAGATTATTTGACTGGTCGGTGAGTTTGAAATTAATTCTGGTTAATGAATTATTATGGCATCGCATATAGACAGGATTAATTGGGTTTTCAATAATTAGGAATCCTGGAGGAGCTGTTGGTGCAAATGAATAAAGAATATATCCTTGCTGAGCTTGATTTGATCGTTCGAGATTAATCTGATAGCTTCCTTCGATAACATCACACACTAAATTAAGCGCAATCACTGAGGATATATTCACGTTGAACGGAGCGATATGCCTGCCGCCACCGTCTGGGTCATTATTGTGTTTGAGGATTTTTATTTCCGGTGATGCTGTTTTTTTCCATGCATCATGAATTATTTTAAAACCAATATCGATGGTGTCACTGAGAAGTTTTTTTAGTTCCGGTACGTTATATCCTGGTAGTTTAAATGTTGGGATATCTTCAACGCGGATTTTATATTGATTTGCAAATCCTGTTCTCGATGTGGGGTTTTTATCATCGAGTATTACTTGAATAATTTGTGAATTAAATGTTTCCATATCGTCGATAATTTTATTGCATGTTTCTACGACGCTGATAAATTCATCTCGGCTGAGAGAGCCGGATTTAAGAGATATTAACAACAGCGATAAATCATTATTCATTGCTGTGAAATTTTTAATGATTTCAGGTTCGTTAACAAAATTATATTCCTGCAATGGTCCACCCTCCGCCCTATGTTCGTATGCTAACCCGAAAAACTCTATAAATATGTTGTATTTTTTATAACTCCTTATTGGATTTTTAGGTTTTATTCTGTCGGTGATATAATCAGATTTTTGTGGTTCTGGTAAATCAACGGTTTCCTCCAGAGTTTTACTCTGGGGCGGTAATTCAGGCCATCCTAGTACGGTCCTTATTGAGCTTTGATAGATATCAACGACGTATCCTTCTGTGCTTATTTCAATTACGGATGATAGCGTCGGTTCATGAACTGTTATAGCGATTTTTGACTCTACTCCAGTAATCGATTTTATTCTACGCGCGAATTCATCATTGATTTGTTCGATTTGGTAAGACCCTGTTGGTATTGAAACAACGTTCCAGTCTGGGGTTCCGTCGGTTTTATTCTTATTTGCAAACACTAAAGAGTTATTCGGTTGTTGACCACCAAATGGTTTTGATCTGATATTAGGCCAACTGTGATATACTCGTAGTTTTGCAAGCGCGATTTCACTCACAGGAACCGGAGAGGGGAAATTCACACTAAACTCGGGTTCCGTTGATGTAATTGATATCATACTCGTTTGTACTGGTTTCGTGTTCTCCACTATTTGTTGAAGTAATTCCTGCTGTGTCGTCATTATACTCATGATTTATTTCTAATTTTGGTATCGAGGAATCATAAATACTGACCATCACTGAGAACTCACAATCTGGTAATGTTGATATTATTGAGATCATTTTGTTTTTTGGGTTCGTGTTTTCTGATTCCATCGGTGTTGTCATTGTTATTATACTCATGTTGTCGCTCTAATTTCGATATCGCGGAATCAAAAATACTGACCATCGCTGAGAATTCACTATCTGATATAATCGTATTGTCGAGTGACGACGATATCATCAATGATAATTGCGAATATGCGGTTGATGCAATATGAAATTGAAGTAAGTAATTCTGCAGTTTACTCTGGCTGCATGATGATATCTTTTTTGCTATCCCGGTTAATATACCCCCGATTGTAGCCACCGCAGAAATGCAAATTGGAACTACGACCGGGGCAATCATTGTAACCGATGCAAGTATTATTCCGGCACCAGTGAGAACGCTTGACACCGAGTACATAATAACATCAATTGCGGTGATTTTTCGTCGGTATTTTTTTATTTTTATTTGATATTCCTCAGTGAGGGTTTTGAGTCTATTTTGAAATTCTCTGACCTGATCATAGCGACATTGCGTCGATGACAAAGTCATTGTTGTTTATTTTAAAAACACTAGCGTTTTCAATTGTGAAATCCTTTCAATTTAGTTATTTACTTAAATCCGCTACGAATTCCACATACCACGTTATTGAAACCCTAATCAAACTTTTATCAGTATATGTTATAGTGAACTTTTCAGTTTTATCCTTGTCGATGATCGTTGAAATCGTATTGTTGACCCCGGATGAACTCGACGATGATATATTAAATTGAGTTAATGGTGTTACTAGTGTTAATCGATAAATACCCTTAACGGTTGCAGTGATATCTAATTTGTTGTTTGTAGGTGTCCACTCAAATGATCCGTGTTGGATTGTATATACTACGTTATTGGTTTTCTCATGAGGAATTTTTGTTTTTTCAATGATTGTTATCATCCTCGAAAAATCACCTTTGACGGCTTCGATGAAGTTTTTCGTCTCATCGATGGATTTTTTAATATCAGGGAGTTTTATTTCAATTTTATCCAACTGGGTTCCAATAAATTTATCAATGATATTTCTACGAAATGATATAAACTGTTTTCCGTTATCTTCAATTTTAGATTCAAGTATTTTTAGTACAGCCAGAGAATTGTTTAACTCATCGTTGAGAGTTTTTAATCGATCTGTAATCGTCGAAACGAGTACACCCGGTTTGAGTTTACCCTGATCGGAAAATAACGCGATAGTATCCTCGATTGCGTTTTGTTGTTTAACTAAAATATCATCCAGAGAAATATTACTGGTTTTCAATTTACCCTGATCCGAAAATAACGCAACGGTGTTCTCGATTGCGTTTCGTTGTTTAACTAAAATATCATCCAGAGAAATATTACTAGATTTCAATTTACCCTGTTTGTCCTGAAATACAACTATTTCATTGGGTTCAACACTTTCTAAATTCAACGTCTCAGCGATTTCATCTTTAATTTTTTTTGTTATATCCTTGATAGAATCAGGGGTTGCAGTGCCATCGGGTTTGGGTTTCAAAGATCTCCCCCAAATATCAATCATGTTATTGTAAAACTCTTTCTCTCTCTAAAATCGTTTTTGACGACTTCGTCGTTGCCAGCGATTGCTGGTGTAGTCATTTACGACAATATGAGGTGGTTTTCTAGATGCTGAAATAGCGTCAAGGACATTTAATACTTCGCTGCCACATATTGGTGGGTCATTCATTTGTTGTGTTGGTAGCGTAGAATACCAAGTCTTCATTGGAAGGGTTTTTATATACCGCATAAACTCTTTTGGTGGGGCTAATCCATATGAATCGAAATAAACAATCCCACGTGGATCAATAGCGTATGCAACCCAGTGAGTTCCAGGTCCGGTGCTGATATCGAGATTAATAATACCTGTTTCAGTTTCGTTTGGTTGATGTGGTAATTGATCTTTCATAAAGACACCTCTGAAGTTTTTAATCGCTAGTTTTTTAGCAGCATCCATTAAATCAAAATTGGACATAGGAATCTTCGATTCCTCAATTAATAAATCGTTCCTGGTAGTCTCAGGCCTGATCCGTGAACGGATCTCCCGCTGTACCACGAATACGGGGTTCCTGGTAGTCTTAGACCCAATCCGTGAACGGATCGTCCCTTTTTTTTATATCCTTTCCCAGTTGCCTTCTTTAGTGCCATTCCTGCTGCAGTACCAACGGCTCCTAACGCTGCCGCTTTAGCCACCGCTGGGGCTGCTGCTGCAATCAATGCTGGAATCGCAGCTAACAACGGAAATATACCGCCTGTTTTAATCATATTTTTGATAGCAGCCGCAGAAAGAGTAATCTGAACACCTTTTTTGGCTGCAAGTGCATCATTGAAATGTTTCACCTGACGAGTTGTCAGCGATAGTTTATTTGCACCACCAGTCTTTTGGTTGGGTTTCAACGTGATTGTGGTTCCACATCGCTTAGCCGATTCTGATTGCAATTTTTTTAATTGACCGGGAGTTAACGTAACACTAATAACACTATATGACATTATACATAATAGATTGATTCTAAATCGTTTACAATTTCAATTACATGTTTTCTACTGGTGCATCTACCACTCTCATTCTTCCACCAACACCTTCGAGTAGCATTGATTTATCACTGAGAATGACAGCAACCGCTCTATAATTAGCAATAGCACCACGAGTCACATTATTAGCTCTAAAATGTATATCAACAACTGACTGTCTTGTCAAATCGAGATGTTCCAGTGAGAAGTAATAGATCGGATATAGATTTTTAAAATCATATTGTGATATTTGCAAACCAGTATCGACATTTTGGTCGCGTGCCATAAATGACAACAGACGATGATAAACTCGTGCAATATGATTTTCTGTGTAATTAAGTTGTATATCCTCGGATGGTTCCTGTTGGCCGTTTATTCTCAGTGAGATGTCTTTCACACCTAACTGATCAAATATCATATGACTGAAACGTTGATCGCCAACTCGTGCGTTATCTTGTAACGCAATAAATATATGACGTGGCGCAGAAACGCCTTGTTTTGATGCTAGATTCCACGTGAATAACCCGTTCAGATTTGATTGCTTCACATCTGTACTCACGGTTAGCCAACTCAACAACGACTTTCCTCCTTGGTCCATAAATGATAGTAATCGTTCTTCTGCGGTGATTGCTGGAGTCAACACTGGCATCCACAATGATATTTTTGTTAAATTGACTTTACCGGCATCAGCATTGGGATTTGCAGCATCTGCTGGAATCCTCCAGATTGCGTCATTATCATCACTCTTTCGTACAAGCGATACTGTATGCTTCGCCCCGTAGATAACTTTTCTGACGTTTCTACAGAATCCAAAAATATGATGCAGTGGAATCGTGCATGAAAATGATTTACGCGCTCCTTGCAACATTGAGTTTCGTGTTGCAGCTCCTAGATTGAAATTAGGATCGTTGTTTATAATCATATTCTCGACATCAACATTAGCAGCACCAGCATTATTCTGTGGTCGTCTTATAATAAATTGATTTCCTTCAGCGGTATTCTTACCATCTTTTGCAAACATCATAGAGGGTCCTGCTGATCTTGTATAATCATCGGAATATCTCGCTAACCCGATTATTGTTGTAGCCACATCAACGTCACGATCTATGGACTCAATTTCTTTTCCATCAATGAGATATCTAGCACTCTCAAATAACGCCATAATACCATTATTGACAAAACCGACTTGAGTACCAGCTGGATACTCTGTATCATTTGTTCTTATAATCTCTCCTTCGATTTCGATAAACGCTTCACAGGGCAAAAAGTATTTACTGGTATCATGGACTTGAAGTTCAATTCGCGATCGACTATTTGCGTCTATTGCATGATAAGCGTAATATTGATAATCGCGTACAGAATCATCCTTGCCAACTGGAGCGTCTATATCAAACGCCGGATCATGTGATTTTTTGAACATTTTATTCTATTTATCAGAGTCTAAATCGTAAACGATTTTCATCGACGTAGTTTTTTAAAGCCGCTTCCTGCTATCATATTTGCAATATTGCTTTGGTCCCCTTGATTTATCAAGGGAGTTAAAGCCATCGACGCTAATTTTTCGTCTACTGCGTTATTTATAATTCTACTAACACTTGCAGGCATTTCCGCTGTAGACGGTAACGGTTTCTTTTTTCGTGATTTCACTAATGATGTTATTTTATTCTTCGCAGTTGAAAACGCTTTTCCAGCAAGATCTCCAACAGCACCAATACCCTTATCACGAATAACTTCAATTGCTTTCATTCCTAGTTGTTTAGCCAACGGCATCACTTTTGGAGCCATTCTCGCAAATAACCCCGCAATGGTATTGCCTAAACCATCTCCGTAGTATGCTCTATAAACTGGAAACCGTGAATTAACTACGTAGACGGGGGTTGGTTTATCATGATTGTAGTGTATGATCATTATTTGAAATCAGAAACCATTTTTCAATTGGAAACGCTAGCGTTTTTATTCAGTCTCGGTGATTAATCACTGTGATACCCACTTTCCACTAACTCGCTAATGAAATCTCGATATGTGCTGATATCCATGATACCACCCTGAAATAATCGTCTACAGATATCAGATGCTTCATTAATTATTTCCGGTGAGTTATTTCCGGCTCGTTTTCCTCCGATGAGAACCTCTAATCGTGATATATCACTGAGAACACTACCAGGACATGAAATCCAAGGATTTTCCCTCGAAGAGTTTCCAACTAAACCACTGCCTGAAAATCCTTTGGTTTTATCAGTGATACCGGTTGCACCTTTTTCATGATCAGCTTCTCTCGTTATTTTCATCGGTTGGGGGGATTGTGTTATATCAATAAATTTTGATTGTTCTGGTAGTCTAAGAAATCCGGTATCCGATTGCTCCCCTATAGATGATTCAGCTTTTTTTATTGCTGCCATATATTCCTGAAATGTTTTATCATCTCCTTTTGCTTGAGAGGAACCTGATAGTATACGATATAACCCCCTATACCAATCTTTTTTAGGGGGAAGATTATAATCACCTTGAATATATTTTCTTCTCTGATGAAAACTCCTAGTGACAAATTGGGCTAATTCTTCCATAGAATCAAATTTTTTATTTCTCAATTCATCTAATTTACCGGGAAGAAGTTTTTCATTGAATGCAACTCGTCCACTAGTAGTATCCTCCCCTTCTTCTTGAAATTCGGGTGGGGGGATATCTTCTTGAAGTTCTCGTTGTTGTTCTGAAGCGGTTGATATATCCTGAGGAAGTGTTTTCAATGATTTTTTTGTTTGTTTAGTTCTTTTTGCTATTTTTTCTAACACAGGAAGAAAAGACTCTTCTTGTTTTTTTCCTTCTTCAGAGATTGTTGACACTATCTGTTTCGTTGCTGTGGTTACTGGTTTAAACAATTCTTCAGACCCCACAGCAAAATCAGTTTGTAAACTCTGTCGTTGTTGCAGTTTATTCCGTACAGAGTCGCGAATTGGTACAAATTTCTTAATTGCATCCAGTCGTTCACGAGCCAATCGGGTTGTTAATGCTTCATTGACCATTATTTGAAATCAGAAACAATTTTTCAATTGTAAAACAATTTTTCAATCCCGACCTAACACCATCGATTTTTGACATCCCTTGAGGGTCGGCTAAAAAAAAAATGATTAATGGTCGGGCAATCAAATAATGATAAATAGTCGGTCAATCAAATAATGATAAATGGTCGGTCAATCAAAATTGTTCATTTTCTTGAATTAACGCCCGTAGGTTTCTAACTTTAGAATTAACCTCCTTTTTCAATTCGTATTCGTACCCCAATTCTTTTCGTATTCGTTCTACGATGGTATACAACGGAGCGAACACACTTACGTCACTGGAAAATGCGAGAGAGTCCTTAATAGAATTCTGAATTCTTTTGATGAGCGCATACTTCTTTGGTAGCATATATTTATTGTTGTTAACTCCGTATTCTATATCCTGAAAATCAGACATGATTTGATCAGGATTTAACCCATCTGATAGTTCAATATCCCAACCTTTCAATTTTGAAATCTCGGATATGATGCTATTCATGTTTTCAGAATTCATTATTCTATAATAATGATATATTTCTAAATGAAAAATATGACGCATTAGACATAACTAAATTGAACTTTTTGTCCCGTCCTTTTTGAAATAGCCGTCTTGGTTATTCCCTCTGCAACATATCGTACTGAGGCTCTACAAATATCGAAGTGCCTACCGGCTTCATTCATTGATTGAAATATTTTTTCTTCGTTAGTTATCGTATTCAAAGATTTCACAGGTCTCGCTTTTTTCGAGTATTTCCCAGTCCCCCCTCGTTCGGTATTCTCACTTTGTGTAACAGCCTGCAGATTTGATAAAGAATTGTTTTTCGGATTAGAATCGATATGATCAATGACAGAATCATCCTCGATCAATCCATGGAAACACTCGTACACGAAACGATGATTGAGATATTTCTTCTTTCCAGCACCAAACACCAAATACCCCATGCCATTGTCAGCACCAACTGATTTCTTCAGTCTGCGGTTTCTTACAACACCATCACTGGATGCTTCATAATTTGTGATCACAGGGTGTTGTCTGAATTCTTGGTTCATTCGTATACATAATACTATTGTTTGTCTAATTCATCGTTTGGTTTAATGATAAATCTTTCGATGTAGTCTTGAGGAGTTCTTATGATTTTATCCTTGACTCTGTCAAGGATACTGACTTTGTCAGCGTCAAGAATACTGACTTTGTCAGCGTCAAGAATACTGACTTTGTCAGCGTCAGGGTCATAATTTCTGATTGATTGTCCATTTTTTATTCTTTTATCATAATATCGCTTCAACTCCCTGTATCGCTTACCACCGCAATTCAAACACAACTGAGATTTTCCCCTAACCCCAACTCCACATCGTATGCACGGTAACGGACCAAGGCTTCCACGACAAAAGCTTTGCATATGATACCCACAGAACTCGTTTCTGCATGATTTGTTACACGGGATTACTGATCCAATCATAAGCCACTTGCAGTGATTCATATATAAAAATCTTTCATTTAAATGCTTGTTTTAATTATAGCATGAAGGAGTTCAAGAGATTGACTTCGAAAAATGCTGAATTCAATGCTGATAAGGAGTTTAAGAGATTATTAAAAATCAATCCTAGATTTAATCTCGATAAACCCAAAAAACGTAACAAACGTCCAATAGACGGAAACATGAAAGAGTTTAAGAGATTATTAAAAATCAATCCTAGATTTAATCTCGATAAACCCAAAAAACGTCCAAGAGACGGAAACATGAAAGAGTTTAAGAGATTATTAAAAATCAATCCTAGATTTAATCTCGATAAACCCAAAAAACGTCCAATAGACGGAAACATGAAAGAGTTTAAGAGATTATTGAAAATCAATCCTAAATTTAATCTCGATAAACCAAAAAGACGTAACAAAATCAATCCTAGATTTAATCTCGATAAACCCAAAAAACGTCCAATAGACGGAAACATGAAAGAGTTTAAGAGATTATTGAAAATCAATCCTAGATTTAATCTCGATAAACCAAAAAAAACGTCCAAGAGAGATTACCCGTGGAAAGATGCTCAATTCAATCTCGATATAGTTTCTAATACACCAAAGAATACAATTCTTGATAAAGCCATGATTAGTAAAATCAGAGACTGTTTTAATGAATTCAAGCGTGATGGAGCATCTTATTGTTGGTCAACATTTCGAATTGATGGTGTTGTTGATGCTACCATGACTGATGAAAAAGCAGCAGTGATAATTTCACGTGTTGGGGAAAAACGGCATTTTTTCCGAATCAAATTTATTATCGAAGTCGATGGCAAATGGATTATTAAGGATAAATTTGAACCAATCCTCAAGAATAAAAAAGCTGTCATTGTGAGTAGAGATTCCAAACCAGGGATTCTAACCGGCATTGATAAACCATACTACGAAAGATCTTATCCCGTAACAGCAATGGTTTATGGGATATATCCGTTAAATGATAAACCCGATATCGCAAAACTAGCTCCTATGAAATATTCGTCAGGGTTTAATTGTGTAGCAGAACGAATAATAGAACACTTCACAAATGCATCCCGAGGAAATAAACTAACTGATCTGCGACGTAGGAAAATAACCGAGTGGGAACTGACAGTGAAACAGCATGGTGCAAAGATTTCTGATATAGCTAAATTAGAAACATCATTACGATTCCCAATAACCGTTATGATGATAACCGGAGAGGTTTTATACGAACCGAAATATAACAAAAATGGAGCACCAATACAGATTATTGATCATAACAAACACGCGTGGACACCTGCGGTAACAATATTTCCACGAGAACGAACCGTGAAATATATCCCTAAGGAGTTCATCGGGGATGTTTTCTATGAAGAGAAATTATTTGATGCTATTCATGCGTTGTGTAAGGATGATCCTGTGTCAGTGTGGTTACTTAGAAGTGATGAAGAATTCGATCAATTTGTAAAACCAAATGGTGAATTATATCGCATTGAAGAATTAGATAACAGAATGAGAACAATCGCTAGTGATTTTTCACCGGAGAATTCCCATGAAAAACTACTCACGGATAGTTTTACTATTCCATCAGTGGTAGCTCACTTCGCAAGAGAAAAAAACTCATGGCGTCCAACACGAAGTGATTTTCTCGAGGATGTTAAATTGAGTTGTGTCGAATTTGGTCATGGAGGACTGTGGAATACGAAATACTCACGTGATGGTATGATTTCAATTGATATATCCGCGTGTTATCCCGGAAGTTTTCTCGGGTATGGGGAATGCGCTGAGTACTTCAAACGATTTGGACACCCCACGCATGAAATGACTCGTGTTGCGATTAATGGACCATTGCCTGATTTTGATTTAACCGGATTCGCTCGTGTGATATCATTTGAATTAGCTACAGGGTTACATCCGTGTAGTTATGTTTGGCTCGGTAGACACCTATCTGAAAAACACTGGATGCCAATAGTGCTATTGAGATATATGATTGATTGTGGTATGCTAATATCGTTGATTGTTTCCGATGCTATTATATGCTATCGAGCTCAGAAAGAAGTTTGGCTACCACAACCCAATCTAGATAGAATAATCAACGAACTACGAAAACAGTTTCCAGATTTCAGTGAAGAAGAAATCATAAATTGGTCTAAGAAGTTATTTGAAATTAAAAAAGAACAAGCAAAAGATCTCGGAAGAAGAATAATCGGTAAATTTACCCAGGGTGGAGAGTAACGATAACGCAAAATATTCTTCGCGGTTGATCATAGATGTCGCTGAATACGATTTTATTGTAGCGGATTTAATGAAACAGGGAAAACTTGTATCCCGTAAGGATGCTTTTCTATCCAATGGTGAGAAATTAGGTACGGTTGTTACCTACTGTGATGGATATAATTCCCAGTACACACATTTGAGAAGTTCAATGTTAGCCTATGCTTCTATTAATCTATTTTCGATGATAAATAGATTTCCTAATACCGCGGTTAGAGTGGCCACTGATTCGATGTATATACATAATAAGTACAAATCAACTGTAGCGGCATTCACAGATCCCGAAGAAAATTGGGGGCGTTGGCGATTTAAAAAGGAGATGCTACATGAGTATTGTGAATCCGCAGACGTTGCCATGGATGATAAATATCTTTGTTGTAACCGTATTGAAATTCAATCAGAATTTTCTAATGCACCACCGGTATCTGATCCAGTATGTAGATACAAGACAGTTTATTTAAACGGCTGTGGTGGGTCAGGAAAGACAACTCGTGCAATTGAATTATATCGTGGTGGTGGAAATACTTGTATTTCTACTAACATGATTGTGCTAACACCGACTCATAGACTCGCCAGAGAGATGATACAACGAGGGGTAAATGCTTGCACTTATCACAGCTTCTTTCGATGGAAGGGTGACAAATGGACTCCTGATCGAATGGGTGATAAATTCATTCCTGAAATCATAATCTGGGATGAAATATGCACAGTGTCATTAGATGTATTAAAAACATTTCTTGAGTGGTTGTTAACCAAAAACACAAAAGTCGTCATGTGCGGGGATCAAGGCCAACCACCACCATTTGTCGGTGCATCTCCACATGAATGGCTAAAGGGTTTTGTAGACTACTATGAAGAAATCACCACTGATTATAGATCACTTGATGAACGATTACGCGAGTTCAAAGCGCTAATTAGATTACAACCGGATAGAATCCAATGCGAAATAGCGCGTGAAGTGATTTCAGAAACCCCAATGAATGATTTCTGGGAAGCGTGGAGACCAAACGATTTGATCATTGCAAGTAGAAAAATAGTCAGGGATACACTTCAGATGAAGTTATTTGAATTGCATAAAGAAAAATTTGCAACGCTTCCAGTACCCCTTTGTTATAGGCCATCGGATACACGAAAACAAAACATTGAAGTTGATATTCCAGGACAGAGTGAAAAACAAATTCTGGTATTAAATGATATTGTGCTGGTTGATATCAATGTCGTTGAAGATGCATTGCGTGCTAATAAATCCCCGTGGACGCTAGGATACGCAGCAACAATACACTCTTCACAGGGATTGACTATATCGGATACAATTGTTTGGATGGTAGATAATCGCATCGAATGGTCAAATTTAGTCTATCTCGCAGTATCCAGAGTACGAAACATAAATCAACTTCGAAGAATTGTCCTCGATGATGAAATCATTGGTGATGATAATGACACAACAATAAGTGATATTGATGTTAGCATCATAAATAAAAAACTCTCCGGTTACAAACAACAGGACAAAAAAAAACAACGAGAATTTGATATTGATGCTAAATTAATAATCACTTTGAAGAAACAACAGAATAATCACTGCGCGAGTTGCAATTGTATAATGCGTTGGCAGTATTCGGATAAGGATCCTCGCCAATTCACCGTAGACAGAAAAAATAACAATCTCGGTCATGTCAGAAATAATGTGATGTTGACTTGTCTTGAGTGCAATAGACGCAACGGCGCTAGTTAAGACCATGCGGTGGCAATTGAGTATCCTCGGGAATCACTTGCAGTTGTTGTCGAGTAAATCCTCGCTGAGGAGCAGTTGAATCCAGTTTATAGATTGCTGGTCTACCAGTTGATCGTGTTATACTAGATATCTTATGCGTAGTGACGCTCCAAATAGGATCAGTAGCCCTTTTTCTACCCCCTTCAAGCTCTTCTGGTTCGTATAAGTACCTCACAATGACATTACTACCAAGAATTGGTTGGGAAACGCTAGCGTTTCTAGGGAAATCTTTTTGTGGTTGTACGGGTATTGACT